>CM060268.1:17424079-17661265 GCA_030684275.1 Acipenser oxyrinchus oxyrinchus
ACAATGAGTCAGTGGGTGAGGTGGGATTTGAACCAGGGACCTCGTGGTTACAAGCCCTTTTCTTTAACCACTGGACCACACAGCCTCCTATAATTCATGTTAATTACTACTATTCAGTAACTTAATATTAACATAATCCATTCCATATTCCATTTTTAAGTATAATGCTGTTATGTATTTGAATTGGTTATGCACTTCATTCTTATTGCCACATGGGGGCAGTGTTATTGTTATGCTTGTGTAGCGCATCACATAAGTGTTTTATATTATTATTAATAACAACAGCACTTAAAGTTTAATGCACAATACATGCTAATTACTAATCTTGTCTGTGATGTATGTAATATAATTTATTACAGCTTCTACAGAACAGTTCTACATGACATGATTACCGAGTTTTAGACATTACAGTTTTTGGGGGTCACAGCGTGTGACCCCCAAATCCATATTTCACATATTCATTATATAGAGTCAGTTGACAGCTACCAGCGTGCACAAACAGAACAGTTGTACGTGACTTGGTTCCCAAGTTATAGCCATTACAGTTTGTGGGGGTCACAGCTGGAGGTCAAAGTTCAAAATAAGCACACACAATATTTCACTTATTCAATATATAGACAGTTGAGAGCTACCAGCGTGCACAAACAGAACAGTTCTACGTGACATCGTTCCCAAACATTTTTTAATGTTCATTTGTATGTTAATAATGTTTTTAATCATTTAATAACTGTGTGCATGAACTTATTTATATTTTGAATTGTTTTTTATTCTATCATCTTACTATAGTATTGTAGCAAATGCATCAGTAATTGGAATCTGTAGAATTTATTCAAAACAAGATGAAGAAAAAACATAGCATAAAAAAACATTTTGTTGTTCACTTAAAAACAACAACAATAATACATTTGATCTAAATATAAAACCTTAGATTTTATTAAGATTTTTTTTAATGCATTTAAAAAAAAAATCTGTGTCATAGTGACTAATTTTCTCTTACCTGCGGAGAGCAGCGAACAGACTGTGCACAATGCCAGGAGCACGTGTCTCATTTTCAGCATTCTGAAACTCCACAGCACTTGTACACCAAAGCCTACTGTTACAGCCTGTCTCTCTGAACTAGAGTTCTCTGGTGTTGGAACTGCTTCTTAAAGTCACGTCACCGTTGAGTGTTGGAGTTCCCTGCACCCATTGGCTGGGAGGTGTACAGGGAGGTGGTCTGTGGTGCACTTTCCACATTCTAACTGGTTTTTGATGTGGTTGGTTCTGTCTACATGTTTACTTAGTTTTCTGCAATTTGGAATTTTACAAAGTGAAAAAGTAGCGAATGGGAATCGGTTAATCAAACACCTGTACACCTTGTGCTGCTCATTAATCAACACGTTTACTGCAATGTGTTTACTTTTCTTTCTACACAGCTGTAGAAAAGCTTTTGCCTGAAACATCCGAACATATATATATATATATACTGTATATATATATATATATATATATATATATATATATATATATATATATATATCATTTTAAACTTTGTGTACATCAGTTTTAATTTTCTTTATAATTTCTCATTATATCAACCTTTATTTTTGTACACTGTAGTTCAACCTCCTCTGAAAAAACAATATACTGTATATACAGCCAACCCTCATTATACTGCCTGTAAGGGCCATGGGCAAAAACGGGCAATAAGCGAGGGTGCCGTTATAGTGAGGGTCAAAAAAAAAAAAAACACACACACAACCTTCTATGTTTGCAATAAATTCAAACATTTAGTTTTTTTTAATAAAACATTAATCTTTTTTAAAACTACAGTACTAGTTCTTAACATAACAGTAGGTCTACTAGTGACGTTTTATCATCTTTTCCCATCTGTATGAAACATACATGGTTACTTTTGAGGAGCAGTTTATACTTAAAAAAATAAAAATAAAAAATAAACTAATTTAGTGTCAAATCACCCAAACAGCAATTCATAAAAACAAAAAAACATAATTTTTTTTTACTGTCATTTGAACTTTACTGTTTGTGTCATGATTGTAAGCCTGCTGAATACTATCCCCCATTGAACGATTCCATCTATTTATTTTACAAAGCAATTTAAGCTCAACAGCATTCTATTTTAAGCAGTTAAAATGTTGAATATGTACAGGCAAACACTTTTTTTAAAATGAAAACTAAAAAAAAAATATTCTGCTGATGCTTTAGTTTAAGTCAGCCTTCATTTGTGCAAAACTTGCATGTAAACAAACCTCTTACCGTACTTTTTTTTTTAAACATTTACTGTGGTTCATAAAAGTCACTTATTTTTGACTGCGTCCAGCCTTTTTCAGGTTAAACAAATCAACCCGTTCCATCAAAGTAAGTCATTTGTTTTAATCCATTAGAATGTCTCCAATTGTCCTTTGATTAACAGTATATGCCTCACTGAGGTGAGAAAACATTTGCGATGTCTTGCTGACTTGCTTTCTTATTTTCAGACGCATACATGCAGATTTGTTATTTTGCTCTGGTGCTAAATGTAGGGTAGACTCGCCATTTTGTACTTTCTGTTTTGCTTTGGGAGCGGGGGTGTTGATGACATTGGTATGAATGTTCAGTTAACAATGAATTAGGAAAGCGAGTCAATGGTTAACTGCATGACTTTGTTGTTTTAATTGACCATGATTATTTCACTGGCACTACAATGAGGGAAACTACAATGCTTATATTTACGTTTGCTTGGCTTGGGAAGTTGGTGGATGGCGGACAATATAACGGGTAAAAACGGCCCTGTTTTTATATTGATGACATTTGTTCAGAGAGAATAGTGAGTGGTATGCGAGGGTGGCGTTATAAAGGGGGGTAGTATAATGCAGGACAACTGCATATTGAGAGGAACGATAGTTCCTCGTACAAGTTAGAAAAACTTGTTTGAAACTACCAAGAGTCTCTATACAGCTCAAAGAGTTTAGCTGTTTTTACCATGTTGCAGCGGCAAAACTAAATCACTTAGAATGACCATCTGTACCATTACTAAAAGTCTGAAACTTTCTTACATCAAATGTGAAAAAAACCCTTAAATACCTCTTATACACAATGAGATATAAGTCGTCAAACTAAGGTAAAATTCTTCTTCTTCTTCTTCCTCTTCCGTTTACTTTTTAAGGGTGTGTAGCGACTATTCAAACAGAAAAGCTAAATAACTGGACATCTACCAATCATGTGATTCCACATGTTGGTCAGTTTGATATCCACACCATTTATATTAAACAATTTATTTATCTTTTAAAACAGCACATATCGCAGGGAAAAAAAAATACTGTAGTTTGAACTTGCAACATGACCTTAGCCCGCTAAATGCGTACATTTTTAAGCTTACATCCAAGCCTGACCAGCTTTCACTGAAAACCTGAAGGTTCTGCTCGATTCTAGAAATTTTCTATTTCCTGTTTGAAAATATCCAGTATCCTGTTTGTTTGGTAGATACCATAGAATGGAATTGTACACAAGAGTGGCATGTAGCTTCCTTGTCTAAATCTCTGATCTTTGATAAATTGTAGTTCCTTGTTTAATTAAAAATAAATGAAGGAATAATTTATTTGGTAGAAATAAATAAATGATTTAAACAGATGCATAAAGGAATAAATACATTTAGAAATAAATATTTTAAATAAATAAATGTAGAAATGAATACATGTTTATATTATAAATGTATAAATTAATTAATAAATAGCTAGCTAGAAAAATATTATTTGGCTGATGCGTTTATCCACAACAATTGACATTTATATACCTATATAAAAAGTAGAAATTTCATGTAATAAATATATATACAAGGTAGTTCCTCGTACAAGTTAGAAAAACTTGTCGGAAACTGCTGAGATTTATTTATACAACGAGGCACTAGTGATCGGTCATTTTGCAGCATCTGTGGAGTCGCAGTTAGAGCACTGTATTCCTGACTGGAGGGTTGTGAGTTCAATCACAGGTGGGAGACACATTGCTGCTTTACCTAGATTGGTCCAGTAAAAAAAAAAAAAAGTGTATAAATGAGTAATTGTATGTAAAAAAAAATAACGTCACAATTGTAAATTGGTCTGGATAAATTAGTTATCTAATTGAATTTGAAGACGCTTTCTCATTATTATTGTTTGGTACTGAAAAATGTATACATTTCAAACTTTGCATATGATTCAGTATCAAATTAGCTTTATACAGGGCTTGTTTGTATCCGAATATCTCATAGGGTGCTCAAAGCAACCCAGGAACACATATGAGTGAGTCGACGGGGCTGACGGACCACCTTGTACTAGTGTATGAACTATACTTTAGAGTGCAGAAAATATAAACCATGTTCACAGCTCTGTATGGTGCATAACCGTAGAACTGCATAAGAACAATAACCGCAGACAGATGGACACACACACACACACACACACGGATGATGTTTCTCATATTTTTATATGGCACAAATGCAGCTCCACAATCGATGCAAGATGCAAAACGCAGTAAAAGCAGGATCATCTCACAGTGCCTACTTTCTGATATTCAATGTCCTTTGTCATCAAAACACGATATACACCACGTTAAATACAACTCAAATGATCGTTTCTTTCCATAACGCGCTATACCAGGCTTCTAATTTAGCAAAATCCGACATATCCACTGAGCCAATCGGCATGCAGTATCGCAGTCATGTGACCCTACTGGCAGTGCCCAGGAGGTATAGTAGCGTATTTAATCTTGTAAATTGTGATTTTATGATTAAATGATGAATAATTTTTAAAAAATGCAACAAAGTCAATTTTCTAACGGAGTGTAGCAATGGTGAATAAGCATTCACAAATAATGCTAAGAAAACTGTCACTCGATTGGAACTGTGAAACCTCACTTCATCTCCCTTGCAATGCCAACCCCACTTAATGGTGTTTTACGTTTGTGTTCTCCCTCTGCGCGGGATGCATATTTTATCGTTTTAATTTACTGAAACGCGTTGCATCTTTAGAAGTAAGTGTAAAGTCATTTTACAAAAATGTAGAGATTTATACTTGGTTACAACCCTGACTAAAGATGTCATTAGCAAAGGGGGCCGGTGTAGCATGAGAAACTCCATCCCATGAGATGCGGGCCTGTACAGTCACTTGACCAAACGTGTCATTGAACAACAGAGTATGATATACTGCATCCCTTTCCTTTATCAACAGAAAGGTGGAAACGAAACTTCTCATGTTTAAAATCAAAATATCTCAATAACGTATTATGTATTTGTGAAGGATGGCTTACTGTGGTAAGGTGTGGTGACGTCACAGACCAGAAACACAGACTCAGGAAGTATGGGTGAGAGCTGAAACGCTACGGCGTTCAGCTTCTTTTATTAAATAATAAATAAAAAAAACAAAAGATTTAAACAAACACAAAACACCACAAAACAAAAGGGCACATTGGCCAAACAAATAGAAATAAACAAATAAGTGTGCTGGTTTTACCACCAGCATGATACTTAGCAGTCGTTTTTTAAATTTCGTTTTCGCTCTCCTCGCTCTCTCCGCTCTCTCCGATCTCACTCCTACTACACTCTCCCCTGAGCACGGATAGCTGCAGGCTCTTATATTCTGGCCGAGGGGTTAACTAGCTTTTAATTATCTTATTATCCCTCGGCCACAGTCTGCACGAGTTTAATAAGAATGCGTGACTTATTAACTAGCTAAATAAATCATGAGCTGATCAGTCACGCATCCTCACAGGGTTTTTAAATTATAAAAACAATAACAAATACGTGGCGCTTTGATCTGCGCTGCAAACAAAAATACAAATAATAATAATAAATATATATATATGGGCGGGACACTCCGCCACACATGCCCCCTGTGCAGCAGCACATGGCCTTTCGGCCACCTCCCCTTAGTCCCCAAAGTCCCGGCTAGCAGTCCCGGCCCAGGAACAGGGACAGCAATGGGCCAAAGGTGGCGGCCACGGTGGGATATCCTCCTCCCACCCAAACAGCCATAGCGTCCCCTGGACTGCGCAGGCCGGCTCCTCCGCCAAGGAAATTTTTATGGCCGGCAGCTCCTCCGTGGGCTCCGCCACCCGTTCTCCTGCAGTGAAATTGCTGCGGGGGGAGCTAGTCTCCTGACCTCCCCCTTTTCTTCATGGCCGGCAGCTTCCCTCTATAGAGGGGCTCTGTGGCGGAGTGTCCCACCCCTATTTATTATTATTTGTGTTTTGTTTGCGGTGCAGTTAAAAGCGCCGCGTCTTTTGTTATTATTTATATTTAAATACCCCGTGAGGATGTATGACTGATCAGCTACTGATTATTTAAGTAGCTGACAGTCATGCATCCTTACCAAACGCGTGCAGACTGTGGCCGAGGGGTAATAAGGTAATTAACAACTAGTTAACCCCTCAGCCAGAGTATAAGAATCTGCAGCTGTCCGTGCTGCAGGGTTGGGGTGCAGAGAGGAGGTACGGGAGATAGAGAGGAAACAGAAAATAACAATTTGCTAAAACGTGCTGGATTAGCCAGCACAACACTTACTTGTTTGTCTGTCTGATTCGTTTGGCCCTCGTGCCCTTTGGTTTGTGTTGTGTGGATTGTTCAAATCATTTGTTTTGTTTATTTATTTATTAAATCACGCTGAGCGCCGTATGCATTCTGCTTCACCCGCCCATCCACTGTTTTGATTCAGTTACTTCCTGGTCTGTGACGTCACCACACTTCACCACTGCGAGCTAGCCTGCCACATATGGTGTCCTGCGTGGGACTAAACAACTCCTCCAACAGTCGGACCAGGAAGGAAAAGGACTTTTTTTTTTTTTCAAAAAGTAATTTTTTTTGTGTTTTTTTGAAAGGGAAAAAAAAAAAATGGGGAAAAGTAGCCGGAGGAGAAAGCAGCAGCAGCAACAACAGCAGCAGGAGGCGCAGCAACAGCAGTGGGTCCTTACCATGCTGGACGTCTGCCTCACCTGCCTGAAGGGTGAGGAGTGGTGCTTCGCGGTTGGTGAGGTCGGGCACGTGGCACCGGACCAACCCCCTCCATGGCAGGAGAGGAAGGAGCCTGAGCATCCAGCAAGGGTGAGAGAGGACCCGCCTCCGAGGCGGAAGAATCCTGTCTCCTCTGAGGGAATCTGGGACTGGCTGGCGGAGCCTGAGAGGGATATAATGGTCGCCCTCCCTGCTGTGATCAACCTCCTGTGGGCGAGAGATGGGGAACGCTGGGAGGCCTGGGAACAGAAACACCACCCAGCATCCCTCCCAGACATCGCAGCCATGGTGCTCAACTACCTGGCTGCAGATATGGAAGGGGCCCCGCTGCTGTTTCCAGCGCCAGAGGGAGAGGAGCCATCACTGCCGTCTCCAGCGCCAGAGGGAGAGGAGCCATTGCTGCCGTCTCCAACGCCAAAGGGAGAGGAGCCATTGCTGCCATCTCCAACGCCCGAGGGAGAGGAGCCATCACTGCCGTCTCCAGCGCCAGAGGGAGAGGAGCCATTGCTGCCGTCTCCAGCGCCAGAGGGAGAGGAGCTATTGCTGCCGTCTCCAGCGCCAGAAGGAGAGGAGCCATTGCTGCCGTCTCCAGCACCAGAGGGAGAGGAGCAGTTGCTGCCGTCTCCAGCACCAGAGGGAGAGGAGCCATCGCTGCCATCTCCAACGCCAGAGGGAGAGGAGCCATTGCTGCCGTGTCCAGCACTAGAGAGTGAGGAGCCTCGCTCACTGTCTCCCAGCACTAGGAGCAGAGCAGCAGGAGCTGCCTGCTGGTCTCCACCACCACCAGGAGCAGAGCAGCAGGAGCTGCCTCTGCCTCCGCCACCTCCACCAGCAGAGGGTGAATGCCTGCTGGTTCCGCCTCAACCGCCGTGGGAGGATTGCTTGCCCCTCCCACCTCCACCAGCAGAGGGTGAATTCCTGCTGGTTCCGCCTCAGCCGCCGTGGGAGGACTGCTTGCTGCTCCCAGCTCCACCAGCAGATGGTGAATGCCTGCTGGTTCCGCCTCAACCGCCGTGGGAGGATTGCTTGCCCCTCCCACCTCCACCAGCAGAGGGTGAATGCCTGCTGGTTCCGCCTCAGCCGCTGTGGGAGGACTGCTTTCCCCTCCCACCTCCACCAGCAGATGGTGAATGCCTGCTGGTTCCGCCTCAACCGCCGTGGAGGATTGCTTGCCCTCCCACCTCCACCAGCAGAGGGTGAATGCCTGCTGGTTCCACATCCACAGTCATGGGAAGGACTGCTCTTGCCCTGCTTCGCACCGCCCAAGGATGCCTGCTTGCACCGCCTAAGGATGCCTGTTGCCCGCACGCCTGGGCTGCCTGTTGCTCCGCATCGCCTGGGGCTGCCTGTTGCTCCGCATCGCCTGGGGCTGCCTGTTGCTCCGCATCGCCTGGGGCTGTCTGTTGCTCCGCATCGCCTGGAGAGCCACCAGTTACAGGGAACGAGGGAGAAGTGGAGCTCCCGCTGCCGCCTCCATGGCCAGGGGCTCCCCTCCCGAGTTCGTCTCTCAAGGGTCCGTTGCTGCTGCCGTCGCCTCCCGAGGGTCCGCTGCGGCTGCCGTCGCCTCCTGAGGGTCCGCTGCGGCTGCCGTCGCCTCCCGAGGGTCTGCTGCTGCTGCCGTTGCCTGCCGAAGGTCTGCAGCTGCTACCTTCACCTCCCGAGGGTCCTGTTTTGCCTGGGGTCGCTACCAGTCCTGCCATGCGGCAGGAAATACTGTGGCTGGAGCCCCATGAAGGGGAGCTGCCGACCACGGAAAAGGGGGGGGAGGTCAGGAGACCAGCTCCCCCAGCTGCACTTTCGCGGCAGGAAATACTATGGCTGGAACCCCATGAAGGGCAGCTGCCGGCCACGAAGAAGTGGGGGAAGGTCAGAAAACCAGCTCCCCCAGCCGCACTTTCGCGGCAGGAAATACTGTGGCTGGAACCCCATGAAGGGCAGCTGCCAGCCATGAAGAAGGCGGGGGAGGTCAGGAGACCAGCTCCCCTGCAGCAATTTCTGCTGCAGGAGAAAGGGTGGCGGAGCCCCACGGAGGGGAGCTGCCGGCCATGAAGAAGGGGGGGCAGGTCTGGAGACCACCCCCAAAATTTTTCTGGCCAGAGGGGCCAGCCTGTGCGTGGTACAGTTGTTGGGGTGGGAGGAGGACATCCTGCCGTGGCCGCCCCAAGAGACACCTTGCTGCCCCTGTTCCTGGGCCAGGACTGCTAGCCGGGACTTTAGGGAATAAGGGGGGGAGGTGGCCGAAAAGGCCATGTTTGCTGTGCACAAGGGGGAGCATGTGTGGCGGAGTGTCCCACCCCTATTTATTATTATTTGTGTTTTGTTTGCGGTGCAATTAAAAGCGCCGCGTCTTTTGTTATTATTTATATTTAAAAACCCCATGAGGATGCATGACTGATCAGCTACTGATTATTTAAGTAGCTGACAGTCATGCATCCTTACCAAACGCGTGCAGACTGTGGCCGAGGGGTAATAAGATAATTAACAGCTAGTTAACCCCTCGGCCAGAGTATAAGAACCTGCAGCTGTCCGTGCTGCAGGGTTGGGGTGCAGAGAGGAGGTATGGGGAGATAGAGAGGAAACAGAAATAACAATTGCTAAAACGTGCTGGATTAGCCAGCACAACACTTACTTGTTTGTCTGTCTGATTCGTTTGGCCCTCGTGCCCTTTTGTTTTGTTGTTTTTGTTCAAATCATTTGTTTATTAATAAAATCAGCTGAACGCCGTTGCATTCAGTTTCACCCGCCCATCCATTGTTGTGATTCAGTTACTTCCTGGTCCGTGACGTCACCACACTTCACCACTGCGAGCCAGCCTGTCAAAGGCTCCGACCACAATTTCTCCTGCCGCAAAAGTGCGGCTGGGGGAGCTGGTCTCCTGACTTCCCCCCCTTCTTCGTGGCTGGCAGCTCCCCTTCATGGGGCTCTAGCCACTGTATTTCCTGTTGCATGGCAGGACTGGTAGCGACCCCAGGCGAAGCAGGACCCTCGGGATGCGACGGCAGCAGCTGCGGACCCTAGGGAGGCGACGGCAGCAGCAGCGGACCATCGGGAGGTGACGGCAGTGGACCTTCGGGAGGCGACGGAAGCAGCAGTAGCGGACCATCGGGAGGCGATGGCAGCAGCAGCAGCGGACCCTAGGGAGGCGACGGCAGCAGCAGCGGACCCTCTGGAGGCGAACTCGGGAGGGGAGCCCCTGGCCATGGAGGCAGCAGCGGGAGCGCCACTTCACGGTAAGCCGTCCTCCCACGTTGGTGGAGGCGGAACTAGCAGGTATTCATCCTCTGCTGGTGGAGGTGGAGATGGAACCAGCAGGTATTTACCCTCTGCTGGTGGAGGTGGGAGCGGTAAGCCGTCCTCCCACGTTGGTGGAGGCGGAACCAGCAGGTATTCACCCTCTGCTGGTGGAGGTGGGAGTGGTAAGCCGTCTTCATATGGCGTTGGAGACAGAGGCAGCTCCTGCTGTTCTGCTCCTGGCGGTGGAGACAGAGGCAGCTCCTACTGCTCTGTTCCTAGCAGTGGAGGTGTTGGAGACAGAGACAGCTCCTGCTGCTCTGCTCCTAGCACTGGAGGTGATGGAGACAGAGACAGCTCCTGCTGCTCTGCTCCTGGCGGTGGAGACAGAGACAGCTCCTGCTGCTCTGCTCCTAGCACTGGAGGTGTTGGAGACAGAGACAGCTCCTGCTGCTCTGCTCCTGGCGGTGGAGGCAGTGGCGAGGGCTCCTCTCCCTCTGGTGTTGGAGATGTCCGTGCTGGGATCTCTCCCTCTAGCGCTGGAGACGGCAGTAATGGCTCCTCTCCCTCTGGGCTGGGAACAATGGTGAGGGCTCCTCTCCCTCTGGCGTTGGAGACGGCAGCAATGGCTCCTCTCCTCCGATGCTGGAGATGGCAGCGGCGGGCTTTTCCCGATGGAGCTGGAGATAGCGGAGCCCTACCATATCTGCAGCCAGGTAGCGGATTACCATGTCCACAACGTCCACAGGAGATTGATCACATTAGGGAGGGCCTCTTCAGCATTCCTCCCAGGCTCCACCAGCCAGCCCCAGATTCCCTCAGAGGAGAGTGAATTGCCGCCTCTTAGCCAGCGGGACCTCTCCCCTGACGCCGGACGCCAGGCTCCTCCATCTCCTGTCATGCGTGGCTCTGGCTGAGTGGAAGATACCTGACCTCGCCACACAGGAAGCACCACCCTTCCTCAACTAGACAGTCAAGGCAAACATCCGGCGTAGTAGAGACGCGACGGGACCTGTGACCGGCCCCGCGCTGCTGTTGATGCGCCTCCTGCTGCTGTTGCTGCTTTCTCCTGCTGCTTCTTCCCATTTTTTTTCCCAAAATAAAACAAAAAACCTGCAGTATTTCTGGCCTGACGCTTGGCGGCGCTGTCCTCCCGCTTCTGGACACCATCTCTGAAGAATGGCTTACACTGGTGAGAAACTCAGACTCAGGAAGTATGGGTGAAGCGTTCAGCTTCTTTTATTAAATAATAAATCAAAAAAACAAACGATTTAAACAAACACAAAACACCAAAAAACAAAAGGGCACATTGGCCAAACAAATAGAAATAAACAAATAAACGTGCTAATTTTACCACCAGCACAATACTTAGCAGTTGTTTTTTAAATTTCATTTTCGCTCTCCTCGCTCTCTCCGCTCTCACTCCTACTACACTCTCCCCCGAGCATAGACAGCTGCAGGTCCTTATATTCTGGCCGAGGGGTTAACTAGCTGTTAATTATCTTATTATCCCTCGGCCACAGTCTGCACGAGTTTAATAAGGATGCGTGACTGTCAACTAGCTAAGTAAATCACAAGCTGATCAGTCACGCATCCTCACAGGATTTTTAAATTATAAAAACAATAACAAATACGTGGCGCTTTGATCTGCGCTGCAAACAAAAATACAAATAATAATAAATATATATAGGGGCGGGACACTCCAACACAGTACTATTAACATATTAAATAGCAATTCATCCCCTTTATTTTGATGCAATTCATATCCCGATCTGACATAACAAAAGGAAAATAGAATACGGTGGGAAATCCGAGAAAACCCAACAGAGCTCAACCAAGTGTGTGTAAAGTGTCGCACGATCCAGGACTTGCTTCAACGAGTAAGTCTGTTAGAAATGGAGCTGGAGGAAATGAGACAGTAACAGGAGCTTGAGGAGCTGACGCACCCACAATTCATGGAAATCTGCACCCCTAGCAGACTGAAAGCTACCAGGGAGATGGAAGAGAGTCGAAACAGCTGGGTTCAGATAGGCAGAAGCAGGGAAAAAATGAAACTTCGTCAAACACAACCACCAGAAATCCAAACATCCAACAAATCTGAGCCACTTCAACATTTAGATGACCAAAACCAACATCAAGAGAATGAAAGGAACAACAGGACCCTATAAACAGTGCTGGCCAGGCAGCAAAAAGAAGGGAGGTCATGATTGTTGGGGACTCCACATTGAGAAACACAGCAAGTTCAGTTCACAGTTTGGACCCCCTGACTACAACAGTGTGCTGCCGTCTAGGAGCCTCTGTCAAGCACATCACTGAGAAAGTGGACAGGCTCCTAGAACGAACAGGAGATGACCAGGTAGTAGTCGTCCACATCGGTACAAACAACATTGGAAGAGACAGGCCAAGATCCCTGCAAAACAAATTCAGAGAGCTAGGAAGGAAATTAAAAGACAAGACCAAAACTGTGGTATTTTCTGGGATACTGCCGGCACCTTGCAAAGGACCATATGGACAGCTGGAAATACAAAATCAAAATGCATGGCTGAAATCGTGGTGCACACAGGAAGGCTTCACCTTTCTTGAATATTGGAGCACATTCTACAACAAGGACTATCTATATAGGTGGGATGGACTGCACTTAAACAGAAAGGGAACCAATCTACTCGGAGAAAGGATCCTTGAAGAGGTCCAGAAGCATTTAAACTAGAAAGGAAGGGGAGAAAACAAAAACAGAAGGGAGACCACATCAAAACAAGGGCAACAACTCAGGTAAGACAACTATTAAATGTATTTATCTTAATGCTAGAAGTCTCAGAAACAAAATGTTAGAACTTGAAGCTACTGCACTAACAAGTAACTACGATGTGATAGGTATTACAGAAACTTGGTTGTCTGAGAGTGATGGAGACGAATATAATATCAGTGGGTACACACAGTATAGGGAAGACAGGCAGGACAGAAGAGGTGGAGGTTGAATCTGGACAAAAAAACAATGCAGAATCAATATGGGTCAGAATAATGGACACAAATTCAAAGGGCATAATAATAGGAGCATGCTATAGACCGCCAAATTCAGGCACAGAGCTAAATAATCTGTTATACAATGACATTCGAAATGCGTGTAGAAAAGGAGAAGCCATACTAATGGGGGATTTTAACTTCCCCATATAAAATGGGAGAACCCGATGGGGGGCACGACGGACAAAATTGAAATGGTGGAAATGACAAATGACTGCTTCCTAACGCAATTTGTCAAGGCACCGACTAGAGGGGAGGCATACCTTGATTTAGTCTTTTCAAATAATGAAGGCAAAATAACTAAAACAGAGGTCAGAGAGCCATTGGCAAACTCAGACCACAACATGGTCTCATTTGAAGTATTTTTTAAACCCCCAAATGTAATGACTAAAGCTAAGGTTTACAATTTTAGAAAAGCAAACTATGAAGGTATGAAACAGAGACTAACAGAAGTAGATTGGAGTAAAATAGAGAAAACATCCACAGAAAAGGATGGCTGTTTTTAAAAATGTAGAACTAGAGGCAAAACAATTACATCCCAAAAGTAGACAAATCTAAATCTAAAACAAAATGGCTAAAATGGTTTAATAGATCAATTAAAAAATATTCAGCGAAAAAGGCACTTTACAGAGTGTTTAAAAGGGACCAAAACAAAGTACACACAAAGAGTACAAAGAGTACATGGAACTGCAAACACAAGTCAAAAGGAAGTTAGAAAGGTCAAGAGAGAGATAGAAATCAATATTGCTAAGGGGGCTAAAACCAATTCCAAAATGTTTTTCCAATATTATAACAGCAAGAGAACATTCAAAGAGGAGGTTAAATGTCTAAGAGATACAAATGGCAAAATCATAGATGAAGAAAAAAAAATAGCAAATATATTAAATGATTACTTTTCACAGGTTTTTACTAAGGAGGACACGGGCAACATGTCCCACATGTCGACTTGTTCCAATCCAGTTTTAAATAACTTTAGCAGAGGTAGAATTGTTAAAGGGACTAGGAGCTCTTAAAATAAACAAATCCCCCGGGCCGGATGAGATCCTCCCAATAGTACTCAAAGAAATGAAAGAAGTAATTTACAAACTGCTAACCAAGATCATGCAACAGTCTCTTGACACAGGGGTTGTACCGACAGACTGGAAAATTGCAAACGTAATACCGATCCACAAAAAGGGAGACAAAACCGAACCAGGTAACTACAGACCAATAAGCCTGACTTCTATTAAGCTTCTTGAAGGATCCCAGGGTGTCCGCTTCAACAACATTATTGGGGAGTTGGTTCCAGACCCTCACAATTCTGTGTAAAAAGTGCCTCCTATCTGAATGCCCTTTTATCTAATCTCCATTTGTGACCCCTGGTCCTTGTTTCTTTTTTCAGGTCAAAGAAGTCCCCTGGGTCGACACTGTCTATACCTTTTAGGATTTTGAATGTTTGAATCAGATCGCCGCGTAGTCGTCTTTGTTCAAGACTGAAGATTCAATTCTTTTAGCCTGTCTGCATATGACATGCCTTTTAAACCCGGGATAATTCTGGTTGCTCTTCTTTGCACTCTAGAGCAGCAATATCCTTTTTGTAACGAGGTGACAAGAATTGAACACAATATTCTAGGTGAGGTCTTACTAATGCATTGTAAAGTTTTAACATTACTTCCCTTGATTTAAATTCAACACTCACAATATATCCGAGCATCTTGTTGGCCTTTTTTATAGATTCCCCACATTGTCTAGATGAAGACATTTCTGAGTCAACATAAACTCCTAGGTCTTTTTCATAGTTCCCTTCTTCAATTTCAGAATCTCCCATATGATATTTATAATGCACATTTTTATTGCCTACATGCAATACTTTACACTTTTCTCTATTAAATTTCATTTGCCATGTGTCTGCCCAGTTATGAATGCTGTCTAGATCATTTTGAATGACCTTTGCTGCTGCAACAGTGTTTGCCACTCCTCCTATTTTTGTGTCGTCTGCAAATTTAACAAGTTTGCTTACTATACCAGAATCTAAATCATTAATGTAGATTAGGAATAGCAGACGACATAATACTGATCCCTGTGGTACACCACTGGTTACGTCTCACCATTTTGAGGTTTCTCCTCTAATCAGTGCTTTCTGTTTTCTACATGTTAACCACTCCCTAATCCATGTGCATGCATTTCCTTGAATCCCTACTACGTTCAGTTTGAGAATTAATCTTTTATGCGGGACTTTGTCAAAAGCTTTCTGGAAATCTAAATAAATCATATCGTATGCTTTGCAATTATCCATTGTCAATGCTGCATCCTCAAAAAAGTCAAGCAGGTTAGTTAGACACGATCTCCCTTTCATAAAACCATGCTGACTGTCTCCCAGGATATTGTTACCATATTGGTAATTTTCCATTTTAGATCTTATTATAGTTTCCATAAGTTTACATATAATAGAAGTCAGGCTTATTGGTCTGTAGTTACCTGGTTCGGTTTTGTCTCCCTTTTTGTGGATCGGTATTACGTTTGCAATTTTCCAGTCTGTTGGTACAACCCCTGTGTCAAGAGACTGTTGCATGATCTTGGTTAGCGGTTTGTAAATAACATCTTTCATTTCTTTGAGTACTATTGGGAAGATCTCATCTGGCCCAGGGGATTTGTTTTATTTTAAGAGCTCCTAGTCCCTTTAACACTTCTGCCTCTGTTATGCTAGAGTTATTTAAAACTGGATAGGAACAGGTCGACATGTCGGGCATGTTGTCCATGTTGTCTATGTCCTCCTTTGTAAAAACCTGTGAAAAGTAATCATTTAATATATTTGCTATTTTTTTTCTTCGTTAATGATTTTGCCATTTGTGTCTCTTAGACATTTAACCTCCTCTTTGAATTTTCTCTTGCTGTTATAATATTGGAAAACATTTTGAATTGGTTTTAGCCCCTTAGCAGTATTGATTTCTATCTCTCTCTTGGCCTTTCTAACTTCCTTTTTGACTTGTGTTTACAGTTCCAAGTACTCTTTCTGTGTACTTTGTTTTTGGTCCCTTTTAAACGCTCTGTATTATTATTATTATTTGTTTATTTAGCAGACACCTTTATCCAAGGCGACTTACAAAGGATAGAGTGTGTGAACTATGCATCAGCTGCAGAGTCACTTACAATTATGTCTCACCCGAAAGACAGAGCACAAGGAGGTTAAGTGACTTGCTGAGGGTCACACAATGAGTCAGTGGCTGAGGTGGGATTTGAACCGGGGACCTCCTGGTTCCAAGCCCTTTTCTTTAACCACTGGACCACACAGCCTCCTATGAGGACTGTAAAGTGCCTTTTTTCACTGAATATTTTTTTTAATTGATCTATTAAACCAATTTGTCCATTTTGTTTTAGATTTAGATTTGTCTACTTTTGGGATGGAAATGTTTTGCACCTCTAGTACTACATTTTTAAAAAAACAGCGATCCTTTTTCTGTGGATCTTTTCTCTTTTTTACTCCAATCTACTTCTGTTAGTCTCTGTTTCATACATTCATAGTTTGTTTTTCTAAAATTGTAAACCTTAGCTTTAGTCATTACTTTTGGGGTTTTAAAAAACACTTCAAATGAGACCATGTTGTGGTCTGAGTTTGCCAATGGCTCTCTGACCTCTGTTTTAGTTATTCTGTCTTCGTTATTTGAATAGACTAAATCAAGGCATGCCTCCCCTCTAGTAACACCTATCACACCGTAGTTACTTGTTAGTGCAGTAGCTTCAAGTTCTAACACTTTGTTTCTCAGACTTCTAGCATTAAGATAAATACATTTCATAGCTGTCTTACCTGAGTTGTTGCCTTTGTTTTGATGGTCTCTATTCTGTTTTTTTTGTTTTCTCCCCCCTTCCTTTCCAGTTTAAATGTTTCTGGACCTCCTCAAGGATCCTTTCTCCGAGTAGATTGGGCTGCAATGCCAGATATCACCAAATTATTCGGGCATTGCTGTCTTTCATTGTGCTTAACCACTTGAGTGGGGCGTGGTCAGTGACGAGATCAAATGAGTGCCCCAGCAGGTATTATCTCAAAGAGTGAGTAGCCCATTTGATGGCCAAACACTCTTTTTCGACAACGGAGTAGTTGCGCTCCCGAGGGAGCATTTTTTTTACTTATATACAGAATGGGACGTTCTACTCCATCTACCATTTGGGACAAGACTGCACCCAAACAGACATCCGATGCATCGGTGTGGAGGATGAATCTCTTGGTGAAGTCTGGAGTGATGAGAGCAGGGGCCTGGCAAAGTCTCTGCTTAACAATATCAAATGCCCCCTGACATTCTTCTTACCACTTAATTGAATTTGTTGCGCTCTTTCTGGTAAATCACCACATCATCAATATACGCTGCCGCATATTCACGATGTGGATGTAAAACCTGGTCCATTAGTCTCTGGAAGGCAGCGGGCGCACCATGTAGCCCAAGTTCGAGCATGTCCCATACCTCCTTGCGAACGCCACATCATCAGCTTTCTGGGATCCGATAAGGTATAGTATAGTAGTGGTATAGTAAGCAAACTTGTTAAATTTGCAGACGACACAAAAATAGGAGGAGTGGCAAACACCGTGGCAGCAGCAAAGGTCATTCAAAATGATCTAGACAGCATTCAGAACTGGGCAGACACATGGCAAATGAAATTTAATAGAGAAAAGTGTAAAGTATTGCATGCAGGCAATAAAAATGTGCATTATAAAATCATATGGGAGATACCAAAATTGAAGAAGGGAACTATGAAAAAGACCTAGGAGTTTATGTTGACTCAGTAATGTCTTCCTCTAGACAATGTGGGGAAGCTATCAAAAAGGCCAACAAGATGCTCGGATATATTGTGAGGAGTGTTGAATTTAAATCAAGGGAATTAATGTTAAAACTTTACAATGCATTAGTAAGACCTCACCTAGAATATTGTGTTCAGTTCTGGTCAACTCATTACAAAAAGGATATTGTTGCTCTAGAAAGAGTGCAAAGAAGAGCAACCAGAATTATACTGGGTTTAAAAGGCATGGCATATGCAGACAGGCTAAAAGAATTGAATCTATTCAGTCTTGAACAAAGAAGACTACGCAGTGATCTGATTCAAACATTCAAAATCCTAAAAGGTATAGACAATGTCGACCCAGGGGACTTCTTTGACCTGAAAAAAGAAACAAGGACCAGGGGTCACAAATGGAGATTAGATAAAGGGGCATTCAGAACAGAAAATAGGAGGCACTTTTTTACACAGAGAATTGTGAGGGTCTGGAACCAACTCTCCAGTAATGTTGTTGAAGCTGAAACCCTGGGATCCTTCAAGAAGCTGCTTGATGAGATTCTGGGATCAATAAGCTACTAACAACCAAACGAGCAAGATGGGCTGAATGGCCTCCTCTCGTTTGTAAACTTTCTTATGTTCTTTTGTTCTTAGGTCTCTCTCGCACTGTGACACCTGGGGGAGAGACAATGGCATATTCACCAAGGATAGTTCTACCGGGCACGTCAGAAAAAAACATCATTGAATTCCTCAATTAACATACGCAGCTCATGTTGCTGATCAGGAAGTAACTGTTCCCCCATTGAAATGTCCTTTGTGCTAGAGGTCTCTAGCTCGGGGCCCAAATCATCCTCTACATTGCCTGGGGCTATAAATAAGGCCTCCCTTGCCTGCCAGGGCTTTAATAAATTGACATGATAAATTTCACGTTCATTACGGCAATCGGGCTGTCTAATTTCATTATTCACCTTTCCTATAGCCCGAATCACTTCATATGGCCCCTGCCATTTAACACATAGTTTTGATTCTGAGGAGGGAAACAGCAGCATTACCTTGTCTCCAGTTTGAAAGGTTTGAATTAATGCATTTTGATTGTAATGCTGCTGTTGTCGGTGCTGAGCTGATCTGAGATTGTCCTGGGCCAAACGACCGACCAAATCCAGGCAATCTCTCAGTAGGAGCACATGCTGCACTACATTTATGGACAAGCCTTTGTGCTCCTCCCATCCCACACTCAGCAGATCGAGAATGCCGTGAGGCTGTCGGCCATACAAGAGCTCAAAGGGGGAGAACCCTGTCGAACTCTGCGTCACCTCTCTCACTGCAAAAAGGAGGTAGGGGAGAAGCAATGCCCAATGTTTTTGCTCTTGATTTACAAATCATCTCAGCATCGCCTTCAAGGTCTGATTAAAACATTCCACCAAACCATCTGTCTGTGGATGATAAACAGACATTCTGGTGGGACGTATTTTTAATATTTTGTATACTTGCTGTAACGTGTTAGACAAGAATTTAGTTCCATGATCAGTCAAAATCTCCTTGGGGATCCCTACTCTAGCCATAATCTGCACTAGTTCTTTGGCTGTCGCAGTGGCACTAGTGGACCTCAATGGAACTGCCTCCGGGTATCGTGTTATGTAATCTACCACTACTAATATGTGCGATACCCGAGTCAGAAGGTAGCAAAGGCCCACTATGTCCATTGCAATGCGCTCAAAGGGAGTGGAAATTATTGGCAGTGGGACCAAAGGGCGGGCGACTCGACCCGGCGCTACTCGCTGGCAGTCTGGGCATGTGGCTACATATTTCTACACATCTTTATGAAGTCCTACCCAATAAAATCGAGCCAATATTCGTTCCCTTGTCTTGTCAGCTCCAAGGTGCCCCGCAAAAGGAATATCATGCGCCAGCCTCATGACCTCCAGTCGAGAAGACGGGGGAACCAATAATTGTGTTACAGGCTGTCCTGTGCCCGTGGCAAGGTTTACCCTATACAGTAATTGCCCCTTGATAATGAAATGTGGAAATACTAGTGCCCCAGCGCCTTCAACATCCTTACCTTCAATAGACCGGACCTGTCCCCAAGTGTGCACTAGTGAGGGGTCATTATTTTGGCCCCACACTATGTCCGCGCTTGAGTGCCACATGTCCGGTATATTGAGAGGGGTGGGAGTAACCATTGTTACCATTGTAGCAGGCTCCCACCAGCCCCCACCCTTGTCTCATTAATGCTCCTGTGGGTACTATTGTAGGCAGTTAATATATTCTTAAAAGCAATACATTAAAAGGACCTCCAAAAACTGTAGGGGATAAAGAGATACCTTCGATAGTCAAGATCTCGGTGGGACCTCTACAATAAACAGTGTCCTATTATAATGTACAAGCCCATTTTTAATATCACTGTCTGAAAACGATGGCGGATTTTCACGTTACAACAAGCCAAAAATAGACCACATTCCAGACTGTTCAAAGTTCATAAATCATGTTTGTTCAACATGAGCAAATGATTCAATACTGGGAATCTCTTCTTAGAAAGATGGTATTTATTAAGCATGCAACCAAAATAAATTTGAAAATCACACAAAACAGTTGCACTATTAATGTCACATTTAAAGCATTACAATGAGAACTAAGGTTTAAAACAACAATTTACCAAAGAAATACTAGTAAATACTGACACAACAAGGGGTCACACAATACCTGAATAGATATTTGAGTATTGTTACCTAGCCTGAAAAGCAGTCACTTTCAGCATTGTGTTACCTTGTGCTTCTCTGAGTGTCAGAGCTCCCAACCTTGATGGATAAATACTGAGAGGTGAGGGCTCCAGGTGCAGTCTTGTAGTTTCTTAGAGTCTGAGCGGAGGGGGCTAGCGTAGGGTAGCGTAGGTCTGGGGCAGCGTAGATCAGGTGGGCATCGCAGGTCTGGGGCGGCAGGTCTGGGGCAAAGCAGGGGCCGAGCAGGGGCTAAGCGAGATCAGGGGCATCGCAGGTGCAGTCTAACGTAGGTTTGGGCGAGCAGGGGCTAAGCGTAGGTCTGGGGCGGCACAGGGGCTAGCGAGGTCTGGGACGGCGAGGGGCTAGCGTAGGTCTGGGGCGGCAAGGAGCTGGGGCTAAAGCAGGGGGTTTTATACTTTTCAAACAAAGAGATTATTTGAATTTCCCGCTGCATGCTCCGATTGGCTATTTGGTAGCGAATAGGCTTGAAATCTTGATTTATTGCTCCCCCCTTCCTCTGTCTGATTAGTTCATTATCATAATCCGGAAAGGGGAAACTTTTAAAACGTGCATAACTTTTGCTAAATAATTCAGATTTTATTTTGAATTCCCGTTATTTTTACCATAAGAAATTACATTTCTTTAGACACCAAACGTCTGGTTGCGACTTTGGTTGGACATTGCAAACAGCTTAATTCTCTTAGGGATTTATTACCTGGGTTATTCTATACTTGTTAGGCAATTTAAGAATAAAAACACTTGCATCTTGTATTCATTGTGGTATTAAATCAATATGATGTGAAATTTGTCTTAAATCTCTAAATCTTTAAGCTATTTTTTCTCTTTCAGACTCCTATGCCAAACAACCTCTCTCTCACTAGACGGGTTAATTAAATCACGGAGACGGGTTTGATTAGCCTTTTGTTTCCTGAGTGCCTGGTGCATTCAAGGTGTTAGGTTGATCGTTATCTCTAGGCAAAGCTAAACAAATTACATTAAAGTTCATTCAATGTAGATTCCTGATAATATATAATATCATAACATAAGAAAGTCCATGACATTTGCAATATATTTGAGATGGCAATTTCTATAGAACCTACACTCCCTCCCATTTCCGCATCCTTCTCTCTTTATTTGTTTTTCTTGGGTGGAACAGAGGAGAAAACATTTCAGTTTGAAAGGGAAAAACATTACCAATCATTTCCCTTTCGTTTTTCTCTGCCACGTTTACGTGTGTGGTCGGGACTGCCATTAATTTCACCAATTCTCTATAATTTGGCCAGTCTCGACCTAGAATAATTGGGTGTGGTAACTTTTCCGCCACCCCCACTGTCAGGTGATGTTTTATCAGACAGACCGATAAGTATACTTTGACTGTGGGGTATGTTGCCGTGTCTCCATGGATACAGGAGATAGCCAGCTGACCTTGTGGCTGCCACAACACACTGCCCAAGAGAGATGCTCTAATTAAAGTCTGACCACACCCTGTGTCCACTAATGCATGGGTTTTCACATTTCCCAAAATCACATTAACAATACAAGGCCCCTCCCGACCATTTTCCCCTTGTTTACCCACTTCAGATGCCACATTGCATACGGCCACATCACACTCAATCGCAGATGGGCACGACCTGGCCTGATGACCCGGCTGGTGGCACCTAAAAGAGGTAGGGGGAAAGGAGGGTACAGCGGTTAGGTATCTGTCCTGCTGCTGTTATGGTAGCAACTCTACCCCAGCCGGGGGCCAACCTTGGTCTCCATGGAGGGGAGGCAAGGTTGCCCATTGGGGCCGACGGTCTAGAAGGTCGTTGAGCCGGTCCCGGTGGTGGGGGTGGAGGTGCAGAGAGAGGAGGTGGTGCCTGGATGCTCCGCGGTGTTGGAGCGGTGAGTAGCCCGGTCTGGGCTGATGCCAGGGAGTCCTCGAAGTCCTAAGCTTGTTTCACTGCCTGCTCCAGGGTGTCGGGGTTGTGGCGCCGTATCCATGCTTGCGTTTCGGCACCGACCACATGGCAAAACTGTTCAATCACTATGGCCTCGCCCATCTGGTCGCTTGTTTTCTGAGCAGGGTTGAGCCAGTGTACCTTGTGGTCACAGAGTTTTTGCGCGACCACCCTGGGGCGTGTATTCGGGGACCTCTTGTACTCCCTGAGCCTCACCCGGTGAGTTTCCTCCATAATGTTGAGACGGCGGAGAATGGCCAGCTTTACCAGGTCGTATTGAGCAGCGTCGTCATCAGCCATCGCCTGGTACGCTGCCTGTGCTTCACCAATCAGGTAGGGTCCCAATTGGCTCACCCAGAACTCTCGGGGCCATGATGCGGTGGTAGCCACCCGCTCAAACGCCACCAAGTATGCCTCCGGGTCATCCTCCACCATCATTTTATGCGTCCTTGCCTTCGGGGCCGTCATGGTAGGTCCCGCTGATACTGTGGGTGGTATCTCAGACACAGTTCCTACAGTGCGTGATTTAAGTGCTTGTGGTGAAAAGACAGTTCTCAGTGGAAAGTGAAGTGCTGGTGTCCAGGTTTAATGCTGGCCTGCGGCTGCAGCTCCGGATTGTGTTAGTAATCTTTTCAGACAAATGAAACAAACAAACAACGTTTACAAGACAGATGAATAGAACTCACGGTTATTACATGCAGGGACTCCTTTTTGGTTTCTTCCTAACCATTCACAAAAAGGAACAGATCATGTCTGCTATGACCCCTATTTATATCCTCGCTCATGACCCCTAGGTTAACAAGCACATCCGCTCATACAATCCTCAGATGCCACACCGTTTACCGTCTCGGTCACTGAGTTTGGATACCGTACCTTCGCACCTTTCCTAAATGACCGACCTCCACCTACCCTACGGAATAAATTGTTGTGCCATTTAGTTAAGGGTACTCTGTTTCTTTTACACAGCGCCCTCAGAGGTCGAGAGGGAGATCTAACAGCAAGAATCATTCGATCTCTGTCACACTGCTCTAGAAAGAGTTCAAAGTAGAGCAACCAGAATTATCCCGTGTTTAAAAGGCATGTCGTATGCAGACAGGCTAAAATTGTAATCTATTCAGTCTTGAACAAAAAAGCCTACGCGGTGATCTGATTCAAGCATTCAAAATCCGAAAAGGTATTGACAATGTTGACCCAGGGGACTTTTTCGACCTGAACATGAAACAAGGACCAGGGGTCGCAAATGGAGATAAGATAAAGGGGCATTCAGAACAGAAAATAGGAGGCACTTTTTTACACAGAGAATTGTGAGGGTCTGGAACCAACTCCCCAGTAATGTTGTTGAAGCTGACACCCTGGGATCCTTCAAGAAGCTCCTTGATGAGATTCTGGGATCAATAAGCTACTAACAACCAAACGAACAAGATGGGCCGAATGGCCTCCTTTCATTTGTAAACGTTCTTATGTTCTTATGTTCTTACATCCTGTTAAAATGTGTCTTAATGTTGCAGGTGATGAACACAAAGGACATGAGGGATCCTCTCCTACCCAGAGGTTTAGGTTCTGTGGTGATGGGAGAACATCATATGTTGACCTGATGAGGAAACTGATCTTGCTGTGTTCCATTGTCCATAGGTCTTGCCAGTCGATCTTGCATTGTTCCACACTCTCCCATCTCATCCATTCTCCCTGCTTGGCCTGGGAAACGGCCTTTACGCACCTCATCCTCTCCTCCTGCTTTTGCACCTCGTTGACTACCAGCTTCCTCTGTTTGAGCTGGGACTGCCTTGTGCCATGTAGGAGGGGCTGAACTGAGACCAAGACCACCTCTTCCATGCTGAACTTGCTCATGGTATCACCGATTTGAAGGGCAGCCTTTGCATCTTCCACGGCTTTCTTTGCAGCCCACTTTCTTCCAGTTTTCAACACAGGTGCTACCTCCCTTACGCATTTGTCGCGTGACTCTACTAATGTCATTTCCAGTCCTCGGTTAGAGCAGAGACTGGTAGCTGCAGTATTCCTTTACCATAAATTCCCACTCTTCTGAGGCAGCGTGGAACTCCCAACCATTTCCTGATGTATGAACTGATTAAAGCTTCCAGCTTCTCTACTGCTGTCAAATCCTCGTACACAGTCAGTGGCCACAGCAGCCTCGGCAGTAGACCAAACTGAAAGCACCACAGTTTTACTTTGCCTGGTAAAGCGCTGCCGTCTATGCTCTTCAACCCTTCCTTTAGATCCCCATCGTACCATCTCCCAAGACTCTTCACTGGCTTCTCAGACACTGTTGGTATTGCCTCACCATTAGAACATTTTATCTACTACTTTACCTTTAATTATAGAGATGATCCTTGATTTAGTGGGCTTGAATTGCATTCTTACCCATTCAATGTTATTGGTTAATTTGGCCAATAACCGATTAGTGCAGGCTACTGTTGTAGTCATGGTTGTCATGTCATCCATGTATGTTCGAATTGGTGGTAGTCACATTCCAGAAGCCAAGCGCTCTCCTCCCACTATCCATTTTGATGCCCTAATGATTACTTTCATTGCCATGGTAAAAGCCAGTGGAGAAATGGTGCATCCTGCCATTATTCCAACTTCTAGGCATTGCCATGTAGTGCTGAATTGTGAAGTTGAAAAACTAAATTGCAAATCTCCAAAGTAGGCTTTCACTATATTTGCTATTGTCATCAGTACACTGAAAAAATCAAATGTTGCCCAAAGAAGTTCATGTGGCACTGAACCATATGCATTAGCCAAATCCAGGAATGTCACATGGAGCTCCTTTCTCTCCTTTTTAGCTGTTTGAATGTGTTGCCAGATCACATTGATGTGTTCTTAGCAACCTGGGAAACCTGGAATGCCCACTTTTTGTACTGAAGTGTCAATGAAGCAGTTCTTTAATAAGTAAGTTGACAATCTCTGAGCAATAATGCTGAAGAAAATCTTGCCTTCTACATTTAATAGGGAAATAGGGCGAAACTGACTGATGCTTTAGAAACTTTTGCTTTAGGTATAAAGACTCCACCTGCCTGGCGCCATGCTGTTGGTACAATGTTTTTCCCATGCCACTTTCATCAAGTTCCACAGGATTCGTAGAACTCCTTAAGCACTCTTGTACACTCTGTACAGAACTCCATTAGGCCCTGGAGATGATGAAGCCCTTGTTTTTTTCACAGTTTGCTCTACTTCTTATCCACTTAGGTGCACAGTCCTCCATTTGGTATTCTGGTGGATTGATAGGTGGGATGTCTGAAGGAATTGACATAGACTCCTGCCTTTTTGAATCTATGTGTTTCCTCCAAATATCTCTCCAGCTCAAACTTATATGCTTTTAGTGTGCCATTTTTCTCACTGGTGAATAACTTCTTTACAAATTTGAACTGGTCTTTATAAAAGTTAGTTCTCGCACACTCCTTCTTTTTTTAGAGTTTCCGTAGGCGCTCAGCTATGCGCAATGTTGCAAGCTTATCTTTTATGAGATAGGTGAACTCTAAAGATAGACAACAATGTTTGAATGCAAAAGTTTATTGCAGTTTGATAAGAAGAATGACAGACTGTTGCCCTTCCTTTGCAAGCAAGGATTCAGAGTATTCATTAAAAGATAAAGTATTGATTAATCTTCTAATGACATGATATGCTAAAGTTAGCAAATTTGGCTTATTATACTTATTTCACTTGTATTCAATAACCCCTGCCTGACCAAGCACACAGACAGTTATTGAAAACAGGTTGCCCAGTTATTCAAAATCAAAGTTAGAGAGAAAATTGGATCAGAAGCTAAGCAAGAACAGAAAGTGACACAAAACTCCTTGTAGAGAAAATCCCCAAATCCAAACTCCTGCCATGTTCATTCATGCATTGTGCATTTATACCCTTTAAAAACGGTTTCCTTCATTTGTCTTCATTTTATTTTTTACTTTTTTAAATTGATGATCAAGTATGAATTCAATTAAGACCACTGACCCCTTTTTAAAATTAAGAATATGAATTAAAACTCCATCCATTATCACTGATCCGCTTTTCCTGGTGTTGTTGGGTACATGTTAAAACTAATTAATTTAATGATCTATTTTCCCGCAAATTCTGTGAATGATTTGGAATAATTTATTAATGTATTCTTTGTCCTCTTCCCTCAGAAGTGTGTACCTGACTGTTGGTGATAAAATATCAATCAAACAGAGCTTATTTATCCTAGGGTTCTGCCACCTGGTCCTGGAAAGCCACAGTATCTTGGAATATCATTATCCTGGATCAATAATTCCCCTCATTAGTACAGTTTAATATGTTTTACAGGTCTCCTTCACTGACACTTGAAAGCTCCCTGTGAAACAAGCAGGACTGTGGCTCTCCAGGAGTAGAGTTGCAGACTCTGGAGGGGAAGGGGCAGGAGTTTGAGGTTTGGTTTACACTGAGAGTGCTGTGTAGCTGTTAAGAGACACTGTAGCTGTATGTAACTGTGCCACCTTTATTCAGAGAACAGGTTATTGTGGAGGATGAGAATCTGGGATTAGAAGTGCAGGTTCCCAGGAGGTCGTTAAACGTAAGGTCATTGTCATAAACCTTTAATTCCAGCTTCTTCCCAGATGACACATTATTAATGAAAAATTAATTATTAATGTCTTGGATGATCTGTGTCCGACCGTAATCCTTGTTGTTGTAATAGACCCTCACAAACCCGTCGGCTGGGGAATAAGAATCTGGACGCAGCCCTAAGCCTCTAAACACCGTCACTTTAATGTTGGCACAGTGGCACCCATTCAGCTGTGCCAGGAAGTGAAGTGCCAGGAAGATCAGAAGACATCCCCAGCGTCTATTTGATGCCATGACTTTGTACTGTGAGGATAGGAAACACAGGAGGGGCAAAAAAGAGAGAGATTTTAATGCCAAGGCAAAGCAAATCATTTTTATACAATCATTTTTTTTGTAATTTTCCCCATATAAATATATTGAAATCATAATGACTACTAAAACAGGTTAGTGTGGTGTTTATATTTATTGATTCAGCCACATGAAACAGAAGCCAAGAGATCAAGAAACTGACAGTCCAATGTATTCAGAAGCTTGCTTAGTGTTGTTTTCAAGATGATACAAACATATAGGGGGTGATGCCAGAATAGGTGCAGTGCAAAATCCAAAGACTTTGAAATCTTCTTCTTGGGTACCTGTGGAGCGATTCATTTGAAGCTTTGCAGATACCATCTGCAGTCTAACCTGTATTAAGTTTGAAAAAAAAATAGTTGCTGCAATACATTTTACGATCAAAATGGCAACCACGAAATTAACCTAAAAAGCCAGCAAAACGTTAATGATTCTTTCCAAAAACCATTCAGCCAAATGACTCCAACCTTTGTAGTCATCATCCTAGTGACAATAGAAAATAAATATTAGAAACAATTGTGTTTTTCTGTAATCCAAGATGGCCGCCTAATGGTCACAATAAAATTTGTTGAATCAACTGATCAACTCAAAACTTGGCAGCTATCATCCCAGCAATAGTAGCTCTATTAAATAAGACCTTACAAAAAATAATATATTTTTAATATTTTAGATATAATGAAGAAAATGTTGTACTATATAACAGATGGTGACTTCTTTTTTTGCCACATGTTGTGAGTATTAAAAAATGTTAAGAAAAATGTGAGTTTTAAAATTGCATTGCAGAACTTTGAACTGGAACTTGATGTGTTGACAAACTTTAGAATGTTTGGTTGACCTGCCTATTACAATATTTGTAAGCAGAGCATATTGGAGACCTGTGATTATTTGAGACCTGGCAATTATTTGAAGTTTTACTGTAGATCAGTGATAGCCAATTGAATATGTTCGATTTTAGTGAAAAATGGAAATGTCTGATATTGGGTTTTGAAAAGAAAGCTGTTTTTCATATGAGGATTAAATGTCATCTTAGGATAAGAAGTAGGAAGGAAGTGGCGGTCTCACCGTTCATTATACAGTTTAAAAATGATTAAAATATAGCTCCAGATTGCGCTAAAACAAAAAAAAAACATAACAGGATCTTAATACTAATAAGGAAGGACATGAAGTAGGAAAGGTATTAATTACATGTTGCTGATGCAGTCCTCCCCATCCCTTTTAAAGCACAATGTTCACAGCAGAGCTGCAGCCTCTGATGAACATGCTTTTCATTTGAGAAGGATTTCAAAATATGTTTAAAATATCCCCCGTCCCCCTGGCTTTGCAAACTGACAGTTAGCAAGACCCACTGTCGACAGTAATACATTTACAGTGTGAACTGGAACAGTGTTTGCCTTTAAACCATTGACAACACTCATTCAGGAACCTGCATGTTTACTGCAAGATTGCTGCAGAAATCTTACCTTGTGTGGTTTGTCTCCTTTCAAACACAGGGGGCTGCAGTGAGATGAAATGCAGTTTGACCGCTGTTTTTCCTCTGCACTGAGATCCACTAACAGTTACCTGTCTGAATCTTTTGACTGGTCACCTTCTCTGTCTCTCACCCTGAGACTGTGCTGCTGAGCTGTAACACTTCACAGGAATCCGGTCTCCCTGACAACTGCCAATTCTCAGCACCCTGTTTGCCCCTTTTAAACATTTGTCCATGTTAATCTCTTACTGCACTCTGTGGGAACAGCACCAGACCTGTGTTTTATCTTTGATGATAAAGAACAATGTTGTCCAAGTAAACAGTTCAATTCAATTCTGGCTGCTTTTTTTTTTTTTTTTACCCGAATCCACTACATTATCAATTTTTAAAGACCAACACACGTGGAAGGAAATACATTGTACCGCAACCCATGAAGTGGAGACACACAAAAAAAGGCAACTAGACTATTGTGCATAGAGTTAAAAATGTGCCAATTATTTATTAGTCCGAATTACTGTAGGATATTGTATTTGTTTAAAGAAAGGCTAACTTTAGAGGAAGGCTGTAATATGTGTTATTTCATGAGTCAGCTAGACAGGAACATGTCTGGGCTGTAAAGAAAGCTTCTCTGCTTGAGTACCTTCTGCACCTTGTCTTCATTCACATTATCAGTATAATGATCTCTCTGCACTCTATACATTTTCTAAACAAGCGCACAATCAAGACAGTATTCAACAAGCAATGTGAGTTTAGTAAAGTAAGAACTATATGCAAAGTCATAAAAAGGGAGTCTCCTACTCCCAGTACATCTTCTCTCAAGCACGCACCTGCCGATTCTTCCTGAGCAACATATGAAGAATCCGACCCTTTCTCACCAACTACTCCACCCAACTCCTCATCCAGGCCCTGGTACTCTCCCGCCTAGACTACTGCAACTCCCTCCTGGCTGGCCTCCACCCGCTCCAGCTCATCCAGAACTCTGCTGCTCACCTGGTGTTCTCTCTGTCCCGCTTCTCCCACGCTACTCTGCTCTCTCCACTGGCTCCCGATCACCGCTCGCATTCAATTTAAGAATCTTGTACTCGCCTACTGATGCCTTGACCAGACTGCACCCAGCTACCTCCAGACCCTCATCGCTCACTACACTCCCTCCCAACCTCTCTGCGCCTCCAGAGCCTGCTCCTTCTCCACCCTCGTCCCTCAGTGGTGAAATGACCTACCTACAGACGTCAGGACTACCCAGTCCGACCACCTTCCAGAGCCTCCTCAAGACACACCTCTTCAGACAGCACCTGTAAACCTCAAATCTTCCCATCTGGACTATATGGCACCCTGCTTTGTATGCTCTTGAACTCGCACTTATCTGCTCCCTACTTGCTATATTTTAATCTTGTCCTTTAATTTGTCAACTGTTTTTACTCCACTGCACTTAGCACCCATATTGTACCCTGCTATAACTATCGCCATACTGTTTTCTGCTCTTATTTTAACTGCCCTGAAATCAAATCACGTACTGTGTTTTGTACTTGCTCTTATTAGCACTGAAGTTATTGTATATTGTATTTGTTCTTAATTGTATTGTGATTCTTAAAATGTGTATTTTTGTGACAACTGTACTGTATGTCGCCCTAGGTAAGGGCGTCTGCTAAGAAATAAATAATAATATAGTATTCTAGACAAGCACACATTCGCAAGCAGTGATGATTTAAAAAAAAGTATTTTGGAACAGTGCCAGACAATCAAAAATAAAGTCCAGCACAGAGTTTTAACAAAAAAAAAAATCAAAAAGTCCTTAAACAAAAACAAGCTTCCGTCTTGCATTTAAGTATTTCAAGAAAGCACAAAGTCCAAAAAAGAAAAAAAAAACCAAGGAAAAAAAATACAACCTGACCACCTCCATAGGCCGGATACAGCTGTGTCTGCCTCTGAGTTTGGTTCACCAAGACAGGTCCAATCCTTTTCCACAAAAGCGACACTTCCAGGCACCAATCCCACTGGCTGCCAGAGTAAGCTTCTTTTGTCCAGGTTTACACTGTGTCTTTACTTTTTAATGAAAAAAAAAAAAACCTTGCGGCTCCATACTTTCTTTGTTACACACGAACAGTGCACGCTGTAAACTAAATACTTCCAGACACACATATTTCTGTGTACTAACTAAATTAATATAATATTATGAAAATGAAGCCAGTGCCTCGTGTTTGTGTTGGTATACATGTTTATGCTGGTATACGTTTAGCAACTTTTATTAAATAAAAAAGAACTGGCTTGAGGGCGAATTTGTTTCCCTGTGGTTCTGTTCTGTTTGTAGTGCGCATCTTCTGTAAGACAAAAAGATTCCTCACCTTCCCTAGACCGTTATTTACCATTGCCATGCAGACGTACGCGCTACTGAGCGGGACAATTCTAGTTTTGCTGTTGCTATTGCTCGTTAATTTAATTGTGTCATTTGGGGACATTATTGTTTGGGTGGGAAAATGTTTCTGTAAAAACCTCTGGATTTTGTATTTGTATTCTCCTTATTTGGCTTTCCATATCAAACATAAAAAATCTCCAAAAACAAGCTAATGTTTAAACTACAACTGGTATGGGTCATGTTTGCTTTTTACACAAGCTGTTTATTTTCACTGTGGAAGGCCGCAATGATGTGAAATAATTCCCACAAGCAATTCAAAGTACACACAGCAGGACCAGGTCACATATTATCAGAATTACAGTTATAAATTGAACAGTAACACAGTAATACGTTTTTATGCTTTAAAAAGAATTGGATGGGGTTGGTCAGACTGAAGAAATAGATCTTGAACACAATGCGAAATATTTACAGCGCACACTGTAAACTAAATACTTCCCAACATACATATTTCTGTGTATTAACTAAATTCATATAATATTGTGAAAATGAAGCCAGTGCCTCGTGTTTGTGTTGGTATACATGTTTATGCTGGTATACATTTAGCAACTTTTATTAAATAAAAAAGAACTGGCTTGAGGGCGAATTTGTTTCCCTGTGGTTCTGTTCTGTTTGTAGTGCGCATGCATGAAAAAAACATTACTACCGGAGCGAACAACTGAGCAGACGTACCACTTGTTTTTAAAATGACTTAAAATACACATTTTTAAACCTCCCCATCCACAAAAGGAACTAAAGACTACTTAGATACAGTATCTTGCCAAATTTGAGTGGTAACTGTCCAATAGTTTTATAAGAACATAAGAACATAAGAAACTTTAAAAACGACAGTGGGCCATTCAGCCCATCTTGCTCGTTTGGTTGTTAGTAGCTTATTGATCCCAGAATCTCATCAAGCAACTTCTTGAAGGATCCCAGGGTGTCAGCTTCAACAACATTACTGGGGAGTTGGTTCCAGACCCTCAGAATTCTCTGTGTAAAAAAGTGCCTCCAATTTTCTGTTCTGAGTGCCCCTTTATCTAATCTCCATTTGTGACCCCTGGTCCTTGTTTCCTTTTTCAGGTTGAAAGTCCCCTGGGTCGACATTCTCTATACCTTTTAGGATTTTGAATGCTTGAACCAGATCGCCATGTAGTCTTCTTTGTTCAAGACTGAATAGATTCAATTCTTTTAGCCTGTCTGCATACGACATGCCTTTTAAACCCGGGATAATTCTGGTTGCTCTTCTTTGCACTCTTTCTAGAGCAGCAATATCCTTTTTGTAATGAGGTGACCAGAACTGAACACAATATTTTACATGAGGTCTTTCTAACGCATTGTAAAGTTTTAACATTACTTCCCTTGATTTAAATTCAACACTTTTCACAATATATCCGAGCATCTTGTTGGCCTTTTTTTATAGCTTCCCCACATTGTCTAGATGAAGACTTTCTGAGTCAACATAAACTCCTAGGTCTTATTCATAGATTCCTTCTTCAATTTCAGCATCTCCCTGTGATGGATATATAATGAGTTCTGGTTGTAAATCTCCCTCTTGACCTGTGAGGGTACTAAGTAGCGAAAGGGAAAGGCTTTGGACAGGTTGGTCTGACAGTTTATTCTTGGGAGGTCAGTCAGCCTCAAAAAAGACGAGACTCTGATGCGGGAACGTATTGACCTGGAAGGTAAACGAGGTAGCAGCTGCAAGCAATAGAGTCAGCTGTAATCATTTACCAAGGGGTCATGCATAAACGCATAAAAGGGGCCGGAGAATTGTAAATCTTTTCCTTCACTTGGGTTTCAGCGTTACAAGGAGACTGAAAGGACCAGGAGATATCCCCAAACTGAAATAGAGAGTTTGTGAGTGTTTTGTTGGTGTTTTCTGTTTAGTAACTGTCTGTGTTTGTTTTGTTAAATAGCACTAGACGGCTAAAGAAATCCGGAGCTGTCGCCAGGGGCCAGCACAAAGCCGGATCACCACAACACTTGTTTTCACCAATAGCATGTAATATATTGTACTTCACCACAAGCACTGAGAGCACTCACTTTGGACCTGTGATCGTGTGTGTCTAATTGTGTGTGTTTTGTACCGTGTTTATTGCTTGCGGGACTGCAACCCTTTTTTTAATACTGCGCAATACACATTGCTGTGTATTACCAGCTCATTATTGTTTTCTGGCTGGTCATCAGACAATTGGATTTCTAATCATTAAAACCCTCATTTCACCCGTACTTTGTTGTCTGTTTGTTATTTGGAATTACTGCATCCGCACTGCACCTGCTATACACCTGCTACTAATTACCACTTTGCCACACTCCCATATGATATTTATAATGCACATTTTTATTGCCTGCATGCAGTACCTTACACTTTTATCCATTAAATGTCATTTGCCATGTGTCTACTCAGTTCTGAATGCTGTCTAGATCATTTTGAATGACCTTTGCTGCTGCAACAGTGTTTGCCACTCCTCCTAATTTTGTGTCGTCTGCAAATTTAACAAGTTTGCTTACACTACCAGAATCTAAATCATTAATGTAGATTAGGAATAGCAGAGGACCTTATTCTGATCCCTGTGGTACACCACTGGTTACTTCGCTCCATTTTGAGGTTTCTCCTCTAATCAGTACTTTCTGTTTTCTACATGTTAACCACTCCCTAATCCATGTGTTCATTTCCTTGAATCCCTACTACATTCAGTTTGAGATAATAAACAATGGCATATGTTATTGGGCAGCAGTGTGGAGTAGTGGTTAAGGCTCTCGACCCTTGACCGGAGGGTCGTGGGTTCAATCCCCAGTGGGGGACACTGCTGCTATACCCTTGAGCAAGGTACTTTACCTAGATTGCTCCAGTAAAAACCCACCTCTATAAATGGGAAATCATATGTAAAAATAATGTGTAAAAAAATAATGTAATTGTATGTAAAAATAACATGATATCTTGTAATAATAATAATATGCTTTGCAATTATCCATTGTCGATGTTGCATCTTCAAAAAAATCAACCAGGTTAGTTAGACACGATCTCCCTTTCCTAAAACCATGCTGACTGTCTCCCAGGATATTGTTACCATATAGGTAATATTCCATTTTGGATCTTATTATAGTTTCCATAAGTTTTCATATAATAGAAGTCAGGCTTATTGGTCTGTAGTTACCTGGTTCGGTATTGTCTCCCTTTTTGTGGATCAGTATTAAGTTTGCAATTCTCCAGTCTGTCTTTACAACCCCTATGTCAAGAGACTGTTGCATGATCTTGGTTAGCAGTTTGTAAATAACTTCTTTTATTTCTTTGAGTACTATTGGGAGGATCTCATCCGGCCCAGGGGATTTGTTTATTTTAAGAGCTCCTAGTCCCTTTAACACTTCTGCCTCTGTTATGCTTAAGTTATTTAAAACTGGATAGTAACAGGTCGACATGTGGGGCATGTTGTCCAAATCCGCCTTTGTAAAAACTTGTGAAAAGTAATCATTTAATATATTTGCTATTTTTTCTTCTTCGTCTATGATTTTGCCATTTGTATCTCTTAGACATTTAACCTCCTCTTTGAATGTTATCTTGCTTTTATAGTATTGGAAAAACATTTTGGAATTGGTTTTAGCCCCCTTAGCAGTGTTCATTTCTATCTCTCTCTTGGCCTTTCTAACTTCCTTTTTGACTTGCGTTTGCAGTTCCAAGTACTCTTATACCTACAAGTTAAATAAACAAAAAGAAAACACTCTCCCGGCACCAAAGTTAAACCACCAGCCTACCAATCAGACCTGAAATCGAAAATGGCAGCAACTTGATTGAACTTAACCGCAGTTTTGAAGCTGCACAAAATAGAGGCTTATAATGGAAAGAAGATTGCAACTATCGTCCTTCCATAATTAGTACAAGATTGTTAAGACAGTATATATTGCCGTATATATTCCTTGTGCTTTTGCTTTGTTTACGGATCCGTTGAATGGATCAGCTGTTACGGGGGGATTTCTGTAAGCCAAAAAGATTCCTCATCTTTCCTAGACTGTTATTTACCATTGCCATGCAGACGTACGCGCTACTGAGCGGGACAATTCTAGTTTTGCTGTTGTTATTGCTTGTTAATTTAATTGTGTCATTTGGCGACATTATTGTTTGGGTGGGAAAATGTTTCTGTAAAAACCTCTGAATTTTGTACTTTCTATTCTCCTTATTTAGCTTTCCATATCAAACATAAAAAATCTCCAAAAACAAGCTAATGTTTAACTACAACTGGTATGAGTCATGTTTGCTTTTTACACAAGCTGTTTATTTTCACTGTGGAAGGCTGCAATGATGTGAAATAATTCCCACAAGCAATTCAAAGTACACACAGCAGGACCAGGTCACATATTATCAGAATCACAGTTATTAAGAGAACAGTAGCACAGCAATACGTTTTTATGCTTTAAAAAGAATTGGATGTGGTTGGTCAGGCTGCAGAAATAGATCTTGAACACAATGCGAAATATTTACAGTGCACGCTGTAAACTAAATACTTCCCGACATACATATTTCTGTGTTCTAACTAAATTAATATTAATATTGTGAAAATGAAGCCAGTGCCGCATGTTTGTGTTGGTATACATGTTTATGCTGGTATATGTTTAGCAACTTTTATTAAATAAAAAAGAACTGGCTTGAGGGCGAATTTGTTTCCCTGTGGCTCTGATCTGTTTGTAGTGCGCATGCATGAAAAAGAACATTACTACCGGAGCGAAGAACTGCGCAGAAATACCACTTGTTTTTAAAATGACTTTGTTTTTATTAAAATACACATTTCTAAACCTCCCCACCCACAAAAGACAATAAAGACTACTTAGATACAGTATATTGCCAAATTTGAGTGGTAACTGTCCAGTAGTTTTATAAGAACATAAGAAACTTTAAAAAACGACAGTGGGCCATTCAGCCCATCTTGCTCGTTTGGTTGTTAGTAGCTTATTGATCCCAGAATCTCATCAAGCAGCTTCTTGAAGGATCCCAGGGTTTCAGCTTCAACAACATTACTGGGGAGTTGGTTCCAGACCCTCACAATTCTCTGTGTAAAAAAGTGCATCCAATTTTCTGTTCTGAGTGCCCCTTTATCTAATCTCCATTTGTGACCCCTGGTCCTTGTTTCCTTTTTCAGGTTGAAAGTCCCCTGGGTCGACATTGTCTATACCTTTTAAGATTTTGAATGCTTGAACTAGATCACCGCATAGTCTTCTTTGTTTAAGACTGAATAGATTCAATTCTTTTAGCCTGTCTGCATACGACATGCCTTTTAAACCCGGGATAATTCTGGTTGCTCTTCTTTGCACTCTTTCTAGAGCAGCAATATCCTTTTTGTAACAAGGTGACCAGAACTGAACACAATATTCTAGATGAGGTCTTACTAATGCATTGTAAAGTTTTAACATTAATTCCCTTGATTTAAATTCAACACTTCTCACAATATATCTGAGCATCTTGTTGGCCTTTTTTATAGCTTACCCACATTGTCTAGAGAAGACATTTCTGAGTCAACATAAACCCCTAGGTCTTTTTCATTGATTCCTTCTTCAATTTCAGTATCTCCCATATGATATTTATAATGCACATTTTTATTGCCTGCGCGCAATACTTTACACTTTTCTCAATTAAATGTCATTTGCCATGTGTCTGCCCAGTTCTGAATGCTGTCTAGATCATTTTGAATGACCTTTGCTGCTGCAACAGTGTTTGCCACTCCTCCTATTTTTATGTCGTCTGCAAATTTAACAAGTTTGCTTACTATACCAGAATCTAAATCATTAATGATTTAGATTCTGGTACAGTAATACCAGAGTTTTCTCCTCTAATCAGTACTTTCTGATTTCCATGTGCATGCATTTCCTTGAATCCCTACTGTGTTCAGTTTGAGAATTAATCTTTCATGCAGGACTTTGTCGAAAGCTTTCTTGAAGTCTAAATAAACCATGTCATATGCTTTGCAATTATCCATTGGCGATGTTGCATCTTCAAAAAAATCAAGCAGGTTAGTTAGACGTGATCTCCCTTTCCTAAAACCATGCTGTCTCCCAGGACACTGTTACCATATAGATAATTTTCCATTTTGGATCTGTGGCGGAGTGTCCTGCCCCTATATATATATATATATATTTGTGCACTGTTTTATTATTTGTATTATTGTTTGCGGCGTGGATAAGAGCGCCGCGTATTTGTTATTGTTTTTATATTTTTAAAACCTTGTGAGGATGCGTGGCTGATCAGCTACTGATTATTTAACTAGCTGTCCATCACGCATCCTTACTAAACTCGTGCAGACTGTGGCCAAGGGATAATAAGATAATTAACAGCTAGTTAACCCCTCGGCCAGAGTATAAGAACCTGCAGCTGTCCGTGCTGCGAGGAGAGTGTACAGAGGAGAGTACGGGAGAACACGGGAGAGCGAGCAAGGAGAGCGCAAAACAATTGCTATATTTAAATATACTTGTTTCTATTTATTTGTTTGACCATCGCGCCTTTTTGTTTGGTGTTTGTTTGGTTTTGTTTAAACCTTTTGTTTATTTATTATTTAATAAAAGCACTGAACGCCGTAGCGTTCAGTTTCACCCACCACCATTTCTTGTTTTGGTTCCTGTTTCTGGTCCGTGACGTCACCACACACGCCACTCAACAACTACTCGATCACATATGGTGTCCTGCGTGGGGCAAACAACGCCTCCAGGAGCCGGACCAGGAACAGCCAAGGGAGTTTTTTTTTGTTCGTTTTTTTCACAAAAGTGTTTTTGTGATTAGGAAGGAAAAAATGGGATGGAAGGAAGACCAAGAGGTGAAGGACAGGGAGGAGGAGTGTCGCCTAATGGCCAGAAACCCAGGGAGATATAGCCAGCCATCGGAGGTGTGCCCCCTCTGCGACCAAAAGCATCGATTTGCCAACTGTCCCTTCCGCTATTATGAAGAGGAGGAACTAGCGCCAGATGGGGGAGTGCAAGCATCCAGCGCCCAGAAGGGGGGAGCGAGCATCCAGCGCCCAGAAGGGGAGCGAGCATCCAGCGCCCAGAAGGGGGGGCGCGAGCATTCAGCGCCCAGAAGGGGAGAACGTGCATCCAGCGCCCAGAAGGGGGAGCCCGTGCATCCAGCGCCCGAAGGGGAGCGAGCATCCCGCACCCAGAAGGGGGAGACCGTACATCCAGCGCCCAGAAGGGGGAGCCTGTGCATCCAGCGCACAGAAGGGGGGAGCCCGTGCATCCAGCGCCCAGAAGGGGGGAGCCCATAGGTCCAGAACCTAGGCCTCCAGGAGCAGAGAAGCGGGAGCTGCCTCTGCCTCCGCCACCTCCACCGCTTCCACCGCCAGGAGCAGAGCAGCAGGAGCTGCCTCTGTCTCTGCCACCCCCACCTCCATCAGCAGAGTGTGAATACCTGCTGGTTCCGTCTCCACCACCGTGGGAGGACTGCTTGGCCCTCCCACCTCCACCAGCAGAGGGTGAATGCCTGTTGGTTCCGTCTCAAGTGCCGTGGGAGGACAGCTTACCGCTCCCACCTCCACCAGCAGAGGGTGAATACCTGCTGGTTCCGCCTCAGCCACCGTGGGAGGACTGCTTGCCACTCCCACCTCCACCAGCAGAGGGTGAATACCTGCTGGTTCCGTCTCCACCACCGTGGGAGGACTGCTTGCCCCTCCCACCTCCACCAGCAGAGAGTGAATACCTGCTGGTTCCGTCTCCACCACCGTGGGAGGACTGCTTGCCCCTCCCACCTCCACCAGCAGAGAGTGAATACCTGCTGGTTCCACCTCCACCGTCATGGGAAGGACTGCTCCTGCCCTGCCTCGCTCCGCCTAAGGATGCCTGCCTCGCACTGCCCAAGGATGCCTACCTCGCACCGCCCAAGGATGTCTGCCATGCATCGCCTGGGGCTGCCTGTGGCGCCGCATCGCCTGGGGCTGCCTGTTGCTCCACATCGTCTGGAGAGGCCCCAGTTACAGGGTACGAGGGAGAAGTGGAGCTCCCGCTGCCGCCTCCATGGCCGAGTTCGCCTCCGGAGGGTCCGCTGCTGCTGCTGTCGTCACCTTCCGAGGGTCCGCTGCTGCTGCTGCCATCGCCTCCCGAGGGTCCGCTGCTGCTGCTGCCGTCGCCTCCTGAGGGTCCGCTGCTGTTGCTGCCTTCGCCTCCCGAGGGTCCGCTGCTGCTGCAGTCGCCTCCTGAGGGTCCGCTGCTGCTGTTGATTTCTCCTAAACCAGGAAAATTGCATTAAAATGGAGTACTTACAATAACTCTCATCGGACTGACAACTGCACAGATTTTGTGTCTGTAGCAGCTGATTCTCCTGCAGCTTCAAATCAGGGTCAAATCACCCCTCCATTTCTGTCTCTGTTCAGTGGCTCTGTGAGATCCGAACAGCTGCCTCTCAACCAAGATCCTCAGGGTACACCAGCTACCCAAGGAGCTAATCTTCATTGTTCGAAACGACTCCGGGCTCAGGATGCACCTCCAGGGCAATTATTCTGGAAGGATTGGACTTTAAATAAACTTATAAAGTCCCTCTTAAAAACGGAAACGCGAACCCAGCAGGTAGCGATCGGGAATCCCTATTCATCCTCTACTGCAACTGCATCTCCGCAGAACGTCTTTCCTCCTAAAAAAGTTCCTCAGCTGCGCTCAGCCGTTCAGCAGCCCCAACCAGACAGAAGGCAGTCTGCGTCAGAACAATTCATCCCGACAGCCAGCACTTCAAAACAGCAGGAACTTGCTTCAGCCAGATCAATCCAACAAAAGCACTCCTTGATTTTTCAAGAGATCAAAACTTTTATGCAGCCATTTGCCGACTCATTATCCTCGGTCAATACCAAACTGAATGATTTATATAAAAGTATGTCTAATGTTTAACAAGAGAAGCAAACTTCAGCGCTTTCAGTTTTCTCCTCTATTCCTGCAGTAGCTCCAGTCGCAGCTACAGCTACTTCCGGTTCAGCTCTATCATTGGTACCTTCACAAGATCCTCCCGTCTTCAACCTTGCCACTGCTTCAGCTTTTGGTTCCTCCTCCCCATCCACAGCCAGGCGTCATTCAATATCCCCGCAAATTCGGCGCCATATAATTGAAGGCAAGGACATTAATCTTGTTTCATGACTAATGGCGACATCAGAATTCCTAGATCACAGAGTAGTGGATTGTGGAGATCTGTCAGTTACATTAAAATCCAGAGACCCCACACTACTCCAAAATCTAACATTGGGTGAATTTGTCCTTGCTTTCTCCATATTTCGAGATGTACTGTGCTCTGTATATCCTAACCGCAGAGCTGAACTAGACTCCTACGAATACTACATAGTGGAATTGTCTTTCAGATACAGAGGGACTATGTTTTTCGAGTATCATAAAGCATTCTCGGCAAAAGCAGCAGCAACATTGGCATCTGATAATCATATAATCAATTGGGCTCAACCTGATCCAGATTTGTTTAACAGGATTTTCGGCGGTCTCAGTGCTAACACATGTGTGGTCTGCGCTCGCACAGGTCACTCAACATCTCTCTGCCCTAAGGCTGCTATAGCATCACTTCTAAAGCAGCACCTGGTACCACCTCTAATTATTCAAACAGACCCTCCTTTCCCAATCCAATACATTCCTCAGCGCTTCCCAATCAATCCACAAGACAAGACAAATACGGGTGCAAAATTAGATTCGCAGGAGGAAGACAAATTTGCAATAACTTCAACACCGGTTTCTGTTCAAACAGGCAATGTAATTTCATTCACATGTGCAGCACTTGGAGATGCTCACGCCAACTCAATCTGCCCTTTAAATCGCAAGTGACTTTCTCCGATGCTCACACAGTCTCCACTCCCATAAACATTCCGGCTTTATATAACAAATTAAAAAAATCATCCTGACATCAATTTCACCAATTACTTAATTGACAGATTAAAAAACGGGTTTTCAACCGGTCTCACTCAAATTCCTTCATCCTCATTTCAAAGTAAAAATCTTCATTCTGCTAATCAAGATCCAGAGTCTGTTCAATTCCTCATCGAAAAAGAAATTAAAAAAAGGATTTATAGTCGGCCCATTTGTTGCTCATCCTTTTCCAGTTTATAGAATTAATCCTATTGGCATAGCTTGGAAAATGTCAGGAAAAAAGGGTCTTAATGATTTATCAGCACCGCGGGGTTCAAGCATCAGCAGTATCAACTCGATTATTCCTCAAGATCAATTTTCTCTTCATTACATTACTATTTCAGACGCAATTCACTCAATTAAATTAGCAGGTTGTGGTTCCTGGCTAGCAAAAGCGGATATTTCTGATGCATTTAAAGTAATGCCAATCCATCCTTCTCTCTGCCACCTGTTTGGTATATGCTGGGAAGGAAAGTTTTACTTCGCCACTCAATTAACTTTCGGCTGCCGCAGCAGCCCGTAGATATTCCACACTCTGTCAGAAGCATTATGCAGGATCCTTCTCAATGCCTACCACGTTCCATTTCTACTCCACCTGCTTGATGATTTTTTGTTGATCTCCCCTCCTTCAGATCCACCAGCAGAAGCAATTACTAATCTTAAGAGTTTGTTTTAGAAGTTGCTGTTCCACTCTCAGAGGAAAAACAATCGGCCCCTTCATTCTCTGGAATTCCTTGGAATCATGCTAGACACAGAACAATTCGAAGCCAGCCTCCCTGAGTCCAAACTCAATCACATTTGATTTCTTATTCAGAACTTTCAGATTAGTAAAACGATTAGAAAACGCACACTGCTTTCATTGCTGGGTCACTTCAACTTTGCAATTCGCATTATTCCCCAAGAAGAACATTTATATCTCGTCTACTTGCTCTTGCATCAACAGCAAAAAACTTGGATTCCTTCATAAATATTTCAGTAGAAGCTAGGAAAGATATTAAAATGTGGTCTGTTCTTCTTCAGCACTGGAACGGCTTGTCCATGTTTTATGACGATTTCATCTCAGCACCACACAACATGGCTTTGTTTACAGACGCATCATCTCTTGGATTCGGAGGGCTTTTTAAAAATGAATGGTTTTCCAGTATATGGCCCCAGGAAATTGAAAATCTATCTCCTCAGCTAAAATCTACAGCTCTCCTTGAGATTTACCCAATAGTTGCAGCAGCCCAGCTATGGGGTCATCGCTGGTCTAAGAAATCAATCTTATTTTATTGCGATAATTTAGCTACAGTTCATGTTATAAATAAAGGACCTTCCAGTTCCCCTCTTATCATGCAATTACTGCGGTGGCTAGTATGATTTCAATATCCAACAATTTTCTAACACAAGCGCGCCATCTACCAGGCATATTTAATAATGCAGCTGGTGCTCTCTCTCGTTTACAGATATCCAAATTCCACAGCTTGATTCCTACAGCTCTGCCATCCCCAGCAGCAACTCCTCAGTTCAACCAGCTCATTTTCAACTGAATTCAACCATCAATAAGCTACTTAATTCAGCTCAAGATTACATGGCTTCAGCAATTGCCGTAACCTTCTGCTCTCAGAACAGGATCAATCCTACTTCTTTCAACCTTGGATCATGGCTTTTATAGTTCATGCAAAGGATTTTCTGCATCTGGCACCAGCTACAATTAAATCATATTTGTCAGGAATTCAACACCAATTTTGCTTGATGTTTATTTCTTCTCCAACCATACTATCAATCCCAGCCATTCGTCTCCACCTTAGAGGAATTTTCAAGAGCTCTCTGGCTGCATCTACCACTCGCCTGCCTATCTCTGTTGACATTCTTGGCAACATGATTTCAATTCTCCAATCGATGACCTAACAATGGAAGTATTATGTCTTTTTGCATTTTTTGGTTTTTTGAGATGCTCTGTATATACAGTCCCGTCTATTTCCAGTTTTCCTCTGGGTATTCGCTGCAGTGACCTTACTCATATTCCAGATTCTCATTTTATTCTCTTTCTACACATTTCAAAAAGTGATCAGCTTCGGCAAGGTCAATGTATTCAACTTTCAAAAATTGACTCTCCTCTATGCCCATCTACTTCTATGCTGAAGTACATTTCAGAACGTAAACCCAAATCTCCTTCCGACCCCCTGTTCATCAATGCAAGCGGGTCTGTTGTTTCAAGGCATTGGTTTTCTTCTCAGCTCTCCGCTTTGGTTTCCAGAGCAGGACTTCCCCCTCAATTCTACACTCCAGGAGCAAAGATTAACCAGCATTTAATAAAAAATATGGGACGCTGGACTTCATCAGCAGTCGAAGCTTACATTCGTTCTTCACCAGCCAAAATTGCCTCTTCCCATCAGTCCATTGCTAGTATGTCCGGAGAGGGGACGACCTTTTTGCCTGGGCCACCGAAGGTTTCCCCCTTTAAATAAAAATAAATAAATAAATAATAATAATATTAAAAAATAAAAAGGGTTTTTTTTCCTTCCCACTGTGCAGAGGGTCTTCACATAGCCAGTAGGATACAGTTACTAACCCCTGTGACACGTTAAGTGTTTTTCTTTCTTTTTGTGTTAAATGTTTTCTCTCTCTTCTTCTTTTCTATATGCATTGGCGGTTCTCTTTTTCTTCCCATAAACATCTTTCTATTCTCCTTATTTAGCGTTCCATATCAAACATAAAACATCTCCATTATTGTATATTTTCACTGTGGAAGGCTGCAATGATGTGAAATAATTCCCACAAGCAATTCAAAGTACACACAGCAGGACCAGGTCACATATTATCAGAATTACAGTTATTAAGAACACAGTAACACAGCAATATGTTTTTATGCTTTAAAAAGAATTGGATGGGGTTGGTCAGGCTGCAGAAATAGATCTTGAACACAATGCAAAATATTTACAGTGCAAGTTGTAAACTAAATACTTCCAGACACACATATTTCTGTGTACTAAATAAATTAATATTAATATTGTGAAAATGAAGCCAGTGCCTCGTGTTTGTGTTGGTATACATGTTTATGTTGGAATACGTTTAGCAACTTTTATTAAATAAAAAAGAACTGGCTTGAGGGTGAATTTGTTTCCCTGAGGTTCTGTTCTGTTTGTAGTGTAAAAAACCAAGGAAAAAAAATACAACCTGACCACCTCCATAGGCCGGATACAGCTGTGTCTGCCTCTGAGTTTGGTTCACCAAGACCAGTCCAATCCTTTTCCACAAAAGCGACACTTCCAGGCACCAATCCCACTGGCTGCCAGAGTAAGCTTCTTTTGTCCAGGTTTACACTGTGTCTTTACTTTTTAATGAAAAAAAAAAAAACCTTGCGGCTCCATACTTTCTTTGTTACACACGAACAGTGCACGCTGTAAACTAAATACTTCCAGACACACATATTTCTGTGTACTAAATAAATTAATATTAATATTGTGAAAATGAAGCCAGTGCCTCGTGTTTGTGTTGGTATACATGTTTATGTTGGAATACGTTTAGCAACTTTTATTAAATAAAAAAGAACTGGCTTGAGGGTGAATTTGTTTCCCTGTGGTTCTGTTCTGTTTGTAGTGCGCATGCATGAAAAAAACATTACTACCGGAGCGAACAACTGAGCAGACGTACCACTTGTTTTTAAAATGACTTAAAATACACATTTTTAAACCTCCCCATCCACAAAAGGAACTAAAGACTACTTAGATACAGTATCTTGCCAAATTTGAGTGGTAACTGTCCAATAGTTTTATAAGAACATAAGAACATAAGAAACTTTAAAAACGACAGGGGACCATTCAGCCCATCTTGCTCGTTTGGTTGTTAGTAGCTTATTGATCCCAGAATCTCATCAAGCAACTTCTTGAAGGATCCCAGGGTGTCAGCTTCAACAACATTACTGGGGAGTTGGTTCCAGACCCTCAGAATTCTCTGTGTAAAAAAGTGCCTCCAATTTTCTGTTCTGAGTGCCCCTTTATCTAATCTCCATTTGTGACCCCTGGTCCTTGTTTCCTTTTTCAGGTTGAAAGTCCCCTGGGTCGACATTCTCTATACCTTTTAGGATTTTGAATGCTTGAACCAGATCGCCGTGTAGTCTTCTTTGTTCAAGACTGAATAGATTCAATTCTTTTAGCCTGTCTGCATACGACATGCCTTTTAAACCCGGGATAATTCTGGTTGCTCTTCTTTGCACTCTTTCTAGAGCAGCAATATCCTTTTTGTAATGAGGTGACCAGAACTGAACACAATATTTTATATGAGGTCTTTCTAACGCATTGTAAAGTTTTAACATTACTTCCCTTGATTTAAATTCGACACTTTTCACAATATATCCGAGCATCTTGTTGGCCTTTTTTATAGCTTCCCACATTGTCTAGATGAAGACTTTCTGAGTCAACATAAACTCCTAGGTCTTATTCATAGATTCCTTCTTCAATTTCAGCATCTCCTGTGACGGATATATAATGAGTTCTGGTTGTAAATCTCCCTCTTGACCTGTGAGGGTACTAAGTAGCGAAAGGGAAAGGCTTTGGACAGGTTGGTCTGACAGTTTATTCTTGGGAGGTCAGTCAGCCTCAAAAAAGACGAGACTCTGATGCGGGAACGTATTGACCTGGAAGGTAAACGAGGTAGCAGCTGCAAGCAATAGAGTCAGCTGTAATCATTTACCAAGGGGTCATGCATAAACGCATAAAAGTGGCCGGAGAATTGTAAATCTTTTCCTTCACTTGGGTTTCAGCGTTACAAGGAGACTGAAAGGACCGGGAGATATCCCCAAACTGAAATAGAGAGTTTGTGAGTGTTTTGTTGGTGTTTTCTGTTTAGTAACTGTCTGTGTTTGTTTTGTTAAATAGCACTAAACGGCTAAAGAAATCCGGAGCTGTCGCCAGGGGCCAGCACAAAGCCGGATCACCACAACACTTGTTTTCACCAATAGCATGTAATATATTGTACTTCACCACAAGCACTGAGAGCACTCACTTTGGAACAGTGATCGTGTGTGTCTAATTGTGTGTGTTTTGTACCGTGTTTATTGTTTGCGGGACTGCAACCCTTTTTTTATTACTGCGCAATACACATTGCTGTGTATTACCAGCTCATTATTGTTTTCTGGCTGGTCATCAGACAATTGGATTTCTAATCATTAAAACCCTCATTTCACCCGTACTTTGTTGTCTGTTTGTTATTTGGAATTACTGCATCCGCACTGCACCTGCTATACACCTGCTACTAATTACCACTTTGCCACACTCCCATATGATATTTATAATGCACATTTTTATTGCCTGCGTACAGTACCTTACACTTTTATCCATTAAATGTCATTTGCCATGTGTCTACCCAGTTCTGAATGCTGTCTAGATCATTTTGAATGACCTTTGCTGCTGCAACAGTGTTTGCCACTCCTCCTAATTTTGTGTCGTCTGCAAATTTAACAAGTTTGCTTACACTACCAGAATCTAAATCATTAATGTAGATTAGGAATAGCAGAGGACCTTATTCTGATCCCTGTGGTACACCACTGGTTACTTCGCTCCATTTTGAGGTTTCTCCTCTAATCAGTACTTTCTGTTTTCTACATGTTAACCACTCCCTAATCCATGTGTTCATTTCCTTGAATCCCTACTACATTCAGTTTGAGATAATAAACAATGGCATATGTTATTGGGCAGCAGTGTGGAGTAGTGGTTAGGGCTCTGGACCCTTGACCGGAGGGTCGTGGGTTCAATCCCCAGTGGGGGACACTGCTGCTATACCCTTGAGCAAGGTACTTTACCTAGATTGCTCCAGTAAAAACCCAAATGTATAAATGGGAAATCATATGTAAAAATAATGTGTAAAAAAATAATGTAATTGTATGTAAAAATAACATGATATCTTGTAATAATAATAATATGCTTTGCAATTATCCATTGTCGATGTTGCATCTTCAAAAAAATCAAGCAGGTTAGTTAGACACGATCTCCCTTTCCTAAAACCATGCTGACTATCTACCAGGATACTGTTACCATATAGGTAATATTCCATTTTGGATCTTATTATAGTTTCCATAAGTTTTCATATAATAGAAGTCAGGCTTATTGGTCTGTAGTTACCTGGTTCGGTTTTGTCTCCCTTTTTGTGGATCAGTATTAAGTTTGCAATTCTCCAGTCTGTCTTTACAACCCCTATGTCAAGAGACTGTTGCATGATCTTGGTTAGCAGTTTGTAAATAACTTCTTTTATTTATTTGAGTACTATTGGGAGGATCTCATCCTGCCCAGGGGATTTGTTTATTTTAAGAGCTCCTAGTCCCTTTAACACTTCTGCCTCTGTTATGCTTAAGTTATTTAAAACTGGATAGGAACAGGTCGACATGTGGGGCATGTTGTCCAAATCCGCCTTTGTAAAAACTTGTGAAAAGTAATCCTTTAATATATTTGCTATTTTTTCTTCTTCGTCTATGATTTTGCCATTTGTATCTCTTAGACATTTAACCCTTTGCGGTCCATTTATTAATTCTGCGTCAGGCTCGCCAGGTCTAATTAATTTTTACACGCGCAGTAAATTTTAGACGCTGTTTAAAAGTATTTTTTCCACAGTCAAACGGGTTTAAATGGCCCTGCATATCAACAAAGCACTCACTAGGCATCTCCAGCCCCACCCCACCCTTTCGTTTGCTATCGCTTTCACATATGCTACCAAATAAAAAATAATAATAATAATAGTCGTACATACCGATCAATCGTCTCCTGATGACTCGTTTTATCACCAAACTCCTCAATAATGCAATCCAAGTCATTATTTTATTGCTATAACATCTCAATAAAGCTCTGCAAATGTCCGTGATAGTCTCTGTGCGCTGATACTGTACTCCCAGCTTGTTTCCATACGACCGCCCCATCTGATGAAGGGGGGCTAGTATGACTATTCATGAGATACGCCTTTTTTTTTTTTTTTTTATCGGCTTGTCTCGGCTCCTTTCGTTCCCACTCGGCCATTGAATGGTTTTCTCGGCTTTTTCCATTGAAAAATCTACTTTTTGCGTTTTTGAGTTTTTAAAATGATGTCGAACAGGGTCCGACAAAGGACCTGGTGGGAATAATTGCAATGTCGGACCCAGTCCGACAAAGGACCGCAAAGGGTTAACCTCCTCTTTGAATGTTATCTTGCTTTTATAGTATTGGAAAAACATTTTGGAATTGGTTTTAGCCCCCTTAGCAGTGTTCATTTCTATCTCTCTCTTGGCCTTTCTAACTTCCTTTTTGACTTGCGTTTGCAGTTCCAAGTACTCTTATACCTACAAGTTAAATAAACAAAAAGAAAACACTCTCCCGGCACCAAAGTTAAACCACCAGCCTACCAATCAGACCTGAAATCGAAAATGGCAGCAACTTGATTGAACTTAACCGCAGTTTTGAAGATGCACAAAATAGAGGCTTATAATGGAAAGAAGATTGCAACTATCATCCTGCCATAATTAGTACAAGATTATTAAGACAGTATATATTGCCGTATATATTCCTTGTGCTTTTGCTTTGTTTACAGATCCGTTGAATGGATCAGCTGTTTCGGGGGGATTTCTGTAAGCCAAAAAGATTCCTCACCTTCCCTAGACCGTTATTTACCATTGCCATGCAGATGTACACACTACAATTCTAGTTTTGCTGTTGTTATTGCTCGTTAATTATTTGGGGACATTATTGTTTGGGTGGGAAAATGTTTCTGTAAAAACCTCCAGATTTTGTACTTTCTATTCTCCTTATTTAGCTTTCCATATCAAACATAAAAAATCTCCAAAAACAAGCTAATGTTTAAACTACAACTGGTGTGGGTCAAGTTTGGTTTTTACACAAGCTGTTTATTTTCACTCTTTGAGGCTGCAATGATGTGAAATAATTCCCACAAGCAATTCAAAGTGCACACAGCAGGACCAGGTCACATATTATCAGAATTACAGTTATTAAGAACACAGTAACACAGCAATACGTTTTTATGATTTAAAAAGAATTGGATGTGGTTGGTCAGGCTGCAGAAATAGATCTTGAACACAATGCAAAATATTTACAGTGCACGCATCAATATAAAGCACCAAGTTAGAAGCAAGAATTGTGTGAATCTTGGGCCCCAGCACCTTTCCAATTGTGCCTATTTGCTTGATGCTTGACAAAATTGGCCAAATTTCTTGTCCTAACTTGGACTTTTGTGTTTGATATCACCCCTTTAAATGACTGTTGAGTTTTTCTAATTTGTTTTTTTACATTGACAATGTTTTTGTTATAGATATCACTTCTTTTTTTCCTTAGTCAAATAATGAATAAAGTGAGGGAAAGATATTTGAAAATGTGTATGGTAAATAGACAGACAGACATTACAAGAGAGTAATAAGTAGAGTAATATAAGAGAAATGAGAAAAGATTTGAAAGTAAAATAATGGTAGAAGGGACTTTTGGACAGTATTGAAAGTGTAAGCATTGTATTCTAATAGTTGCATGAGTGGTGAAAACAATATGTCTATTTTGGTAGGTATTGATATATTGATATTTACGTAGGTACAAAACTACAATGTTATAAATGGTTCAAAAGGTACATATGCATGTCCGTGCTAAAGGGTAGTATACTAACACATTTTAATGCTGGAAAAAACATTATTCTCCTTGATATAGTGGTGTTATGAACTTAGGCTAAGGCATTTGTAAAGCATTTGATCTCTTCATAAAAGGCCATATGCATTTTGCTTGCATTTCTTGACCATGGTTTGACTTCAATAAGTGCATCATTTGCATGCACCCATTTTTCAGTAGCACCCACAGCAAGAACAGACACATAGTGTCCTGAAGTAACATCCTGTCCTTGGTGTATGATAATGGAATCTAATTGGTAATTCCTGTTGTCCACAGTAATTGTGCTCTTCTGCGCAGCAGTAAACTTAGCATTGTGTCACTTTGTAATGGTCCCGTCTGGTTTGGTTTCCCAAAGCATAAGTTGGACTGCAATCAGTCTCCCTGCTGATTGAATAAGTTCACATTTCATGATTGGAGAAGTTTTGCATTGCCTACATTTGCTACCAGGAATTATTGCCCATTTGTCATTTCTATAAATGAGTTCTTCCAAACACATGGAATCTGTACCAGCAGGTACATGTAGAGGATAAATATACACACCTCTCGGTTTGATGAGCAGTAGTTACATGTAGTACATAGAATGTCATGACTTATTGTGACTGAAACCATGTGAGATACTTCAGGTCAAATTTCAGACAATTTGGTGAGAAACTCACTTGAAAGGTTCTCCTAAGAAGTGACAAATATCCACAGTAGTTAGAGACATGGTGGATGGCAAGTGATCCTATTTGTGAACAAAGCTCCTGATAGCCTCTTGTTGACTGTGTTTTAATGAATCCTTCAGAGGTTGCAAGTGAAGAAGGCACTGCAATGTTGCATTTGCATAGCATGAGGTGAAATTGGGGTTGCTCAAGCCTCTGAATGGATGTGTAAGTGCAATGTTCTCTTAGAAGACTGAGGCTTTTGCTGTTCCTGAACATTAATGATGGCTCGGTGAATGAAATGTGCATGATCTTTTACCTTGTGTCCCTTGTGCGTGTTAGTCTCCTTCAAGCTTTTCAACTTCGGAAAATAAATCCCTCTGAGCTGATGGTACTCTTCAACTGCAGTTTGACATGCGTAGATGCAGGTGGCGTCAAAGTTGATAAGGTGGATACCGCTTAAGGAAGTAACTGTGGAAAGTGCAACGAAACTTTGTCCATAGGAGAAAATGGAGTTAACACGATCCATCATAACTGTTTTTAGAGTCATCCCCTGACATTTGTGAATGGTGATTGCATGAGCACCAATGACTGGGAACTGTTCTCGAACAATGTAGACTCTATCCATGATTACAAACTTTGAGCATAAATGTTGAAAGGTATGGGTGACTCCATTGTTAAATTTGATGGTTATGGTTTTGAGCATACTTGTGTTTTCCAGATAGTAGAAAATTGATGAGCCCAGTGGCAATGTCAATGTTCTTGCGAATTTGCTTAATACAAATGCAAATGTCATACATTTACTACCAAACTAAATACAAATGCAAATATGTGACAAATGCTAAATGGACTTCAAATACTTTCCCATACAACAAATGTTAATTTATTAACATGAATTTGGCAGAGGCCTTTATCCAAGGTGACATACAAGGAAAGCAGTTTATATAATAACAACATAAACACAGTAATCACGTAGTTCATAATAATTAACAGGTATGTACCAATATAGGAAGCAAGTTACATAAAACAGTGTTTCCCAATCTTGGTCCTGAGGACCCAGTGTTTGCTGATTTGTGTTCCAACTGAGCTTTAAATTACGAATTGATCCCTCAATTGAATTAATAAAATGCCTAATCAGAGCATTTGAATTATTTGTAGAAATGATTGGCTGCACAGGCCTCAATTAACACTTATCTGTTAACTCAGGTAAGGTAGTCCAAGATTAGGGCTGATCAGGGTTTGTGAAAGCAGCCAGAGTTGGATATTGCAAGCTATTTCTAACATTGCATTCAGTCACTAATTGTTAGTTCATTTGGGGGATCGATTTAATAATTGAGAACTCAGTTGGAACACAAACAACAGACACAGTGGGCCCACAGGACCAGGTTTGTGAAAAACTGACATAAATTATGAGATATATGTATATATTTATATATGTGTGCATTGCACAATTATTATTTTTACTTGTTTTGTTTGTTATGTTTAATAAACATGAAGTTCTCAAAAGTGTCCTTTAGTTTACATCTTTCAGGTTAATCAACTTTACCAGCAATACCGAAAAGTCTCTCTACTTTATTATGGGCATTATTATTGAAAAGTGTTTAAAATTGAAATATTTTTGAAGCTTTCCATGATTTGAAATTCAAATGCAAATTCTTATATTTCAGAATATACAAATACCAAGTCAAATGCAAATAGTTCAGCAGATTGCATTTAAATGATTTTTATTACATACAATTACCAATTTATCCAGTTGTTTATACTGAATCTAGGTAAAATACCTTGCTCAAGGGTACAACAGCAGTGTCCCTCACCCGGGATTGAACCCACAACCCTCCGGTCAAGAGTCCAGGTATAATGAGGTATAAACACTGTTGTTTAGGAATAGAGCACTTTTTTTACTATACACACATTCCATTTACATACAAGCGTTTCACACGTCTGTGGTTTTACAGACGAGGCTGAAGTTGGCTTCTTATTCGCCAGCTTCTCATTCGCTCAGCTTCTTATTCGCTGGCTTTTAGTGCATAAATGTATTTGTCTACGTTGAAGAAGTAGCCTTGAATTTAACTGGCTAAATCACTTTGGGCCACCGATTTCTCTGCCGGTACCTGACAAGGGACAACCCCTCTGCAAGCCCCACTTGTATTTATCCCGGCCCAACGTGGTTTACTGGGGAAGAACAGCTGGAAACTATGCCACATACGCCAATCGCTCAGCATCTTATTCACTCTTTATGTATCTACGCTGAATAAGTAGCCTTGCATTTAACAGCTTAAATCACGTTGGGCCGCCAATTTCTCTGCAGGTACCCAGTGAGGGGCCTGTATTTAGCCCGGCAGAACAGAGGGCAAACATGCCGCATATGCCAATTGCACAGCTTCTTCGCTGGAAAAAGCCTTGCATTTAAAGGGTTAAATCACTTTGTGCTGCCGATTTCTGTACTTATTCAACGTAGATACATAAAAAGTGAATAGGAAGCTGAGCAATTGGCATATATGGCATGTTTGCCTGCTGTTCTGCCCCAGTAAACCACATTAGGCCAGCCTAAATATAGGTGTAGCTTACAGAGGGGGGTGCCCCTCACCAGGTACATGCAGAGAAATCAGCAGCCCGACATGATTTAACCAGTTAAATACAAGGCTACTTATTTAACATAGATACATAAAGCGAATAAGAAGCTGAGCGATTGGCATATGTGGCATATTTACCCGCTGTTCTTCCCCAGTAAACCACGTTGGGCCGGGCTAAATACAAGTGGGGGTTGCAGGAGGGTTGCCCCTCGCCAGATACCGGCAGAGAAATCGGCAGCCCAAAGTGATTTAACCCTTTAAATGCAAGGCTTTTTCCAGCGAAGAAGCTGTGCAATTGGCATATGTGGCATGTTTGCCCTCTGTTCTGCCCCAGTAAACCACGTTGGGCCGGGCTAAATACAAGTGGGGGTAGCAGGAGGGTTGCCCCTCGCCAGGTACCTGCAGAGAAATCGGTGGCCCAACGTGATTTAACCCGTTAAATGCAAGGCTACTTATTCAACATAGATACATATAGAGCGAATAAGAAGCTGTGCAATTGGCATATGTGGCATGTTTGCCCTCTGTTCTGCCCCAGTAAACCACGTTGGGCCGGGCTAAATACAAGTGGGGCATGTAGGAGGGTTGCCCCTCTTCAGGTACCTGCAGAGAAATCGGCGGCCCAAAGTGATTTAACCCTTTAAATGCAAGGTTACTTCTTCAACGTAGACAAATACATTTATGCACTTATAAGCTTGCAAATAAGAAGCTGGCGAATAAGCCAACTTCAGCCTCGTGTTTTACAGTGTAAATGTATGAAAAGAAGACAGACGTAGCCATAATACAGTCAAATTTAATGTCACTTCTGTTAATGTCACACTCTGCTTATTCTATTCAAATTGAAATGTCCCGGCCCAAATATAATGCATGCTGTGACTTTGATGTTTTGTTTTTAAAATGTATTAATGATCAATGCATTGCTGAGTTTGTTTTGCGCTCACGTATCAGGTGGTGTCTGGAATGATCCAAATGCGATTAAAACAGCGGGTGGAGGCGTGAAATAAATATATTTATAACTTCTCTTATGGAATTATTTCAATAGCGATTAATACCCTTTGCGGTCCATTTCAATAAATTAAAAGTAAATCAGCTAATTTTTGCTGTTTAATCTTCTGTTTGTTAATAATACAAGTAAAACTTCAAAGAAAAGTTTGAAGTATCTGGTATTGCCAGGCAGTCTCCCATCCAAGTACCAACCAAACACGCATATTATTATTATTATTATTAGCAGACACACTTATCCAGGCCAACTTACAATTGTGACATACAATTACCCATTTATACAGTCAGGTTTTTTACTGGACCAATCTAGATAAAGCAGCAATGTGTCACCCACATGACGTCCAGTCAAGAATAAAGTGCTCTAACCGCTACTCCACAGATGCTGCAAGCGACGGATCACTAGTGTCTCGTGTATAAGGCCATGAAAAATTCACGATTTCACGTATTTGACAGCCTACCGTGAAAAATGTAAATATTGTTGATTTCTGTCTGAGGTATGAAATCAGATTCCGAAACATGGCAAAAATTGCACAATGTTTTTGTCAATTCCACCAAACTGTGCGGTTGCAGCACGAGCAGTTTCTGCATATGGACAGGTTTTTATACAATAAAGACAAAACACAAGTGTTGCAACTGTAATAAGATGCACGATTATTATTATTTATTTTAGTACAGCAGCAGTGTCCCCCATCTGGGATTGAACCCACGACCCTCCGATCAAGAGTCCAGAGCCCTGAGCCATAACCTCTACTCCACACTACTGCCCATGCTGGCCTTCCACAAATAACTAGTTTTCTGCTCACGGGCCAGATTGTGTGTGTGTGTGTGTGTGCGTCTGTGTGTGTGTGTGTGCATGTGTGTGTGCATGTGTGTGAGTGCGTGTGCGTGTGAGTGTGTGTGCGTGCGTGCGCGTCATATATAATTTAGTGTGTGTAAAGAAAAACGGTTTTGTCACTTGCATTAAACCCTGTTTTTAACATTTTGTTTTTCAAAGTCAGCATAACGCTACACAACACAGTCCGTTTAATTACTGTATGAACATAGTATACAAGATTTAAATGTTTACAAAACTCAACAATGTTGCCGAATTTGTCATTCAAACTTGTTTAGTTTTAATCAGTTTTGTCTGCTTGTTACTTTTTTCAGCCAATACATTTAAATGACCCTTGTTTGTTACATTTTAAAAGAAAACGTTACAATGTAAAAGTTGACTCAGTAGCTGCCATTAAATGTTTCAACCTCGGTGACTTTCTTTGATGCACTATTAATTTTAGGCAACTTGCAATATATATATATATATATTATATATATATATTACATGAAACTTGTACTTTTTATATAGGTATATAAATGTCAATAGCTGTGGATAAACGCATCAGCCAAATCAATTAATATGACATGTAGTTTTCTAGCTTGCTATTTATTAATTTATTTATACATTTATAATATAAACATGTATTCATTTCTATATGTATTTATTTAAAAATATTTATTTCTTAATGTATTTATTCCTCTATGCATTTGTTTAAATCATTTATTTCTTCCAAATAAATTATTCCTTTATTTATTTTTAATTAAACGAGGAACTACAATTTATCAGAGATCAGAGATTTAGACAAGGAAGCTACATGCCACTCTTGTGTGCAATTCCATTCTATGGTATCTACCAAACAAAAAGGAAACTAGAAATTTTCAAACAGGAAATCGAAAATATGTAAATCAAGCTTCTTCAGGTTTTCAGTGAAAGCTGGTCAGGCTTGGATGTAAGCTTAAAAAATGAATGCATTTCAACAACTGTGCAGTGGTGCAGCAGGCTAAGGTCGGGTGCTCTGCAAGAACTTTATGTTTCAAGTTCAAACCACAGTATTTTTATTTTTTATTTTTCCTGTGATATGTGCTGTTTTAAAACATAAATAATTTGTTTAATATAAATGGTGTGGATATCAAACTGCTTGCATTCCCTGGTTTGTTTTGACGTTGACCAACATGTGGAATCACATGATTGGTAGATGTCCAGTTATTTAGCTTTTCTGTTTGAATAGTCGCCACACACCCTCAAAAAGTAAACGGAAGAAGAAGAACAATAATTTTACCTTAGTTTGATAACTTATATCTCATTGTGTATAGGAGGTATGTATGTTTTTTTCACATTTGAGGTAAGAAAGTTTCAGACCTTTGATACTGGTACAGAAGGTAATTCTAAGTGATTTAGTTTTGCTGCTGCAACATGGTAAAATCAGCTAAATTCTTTGAGCTGTATAGAGACTCGGTATTTTCAAACAAGTTTTTCTAACTTGTACGAGGAACTACCGTTCCTCTCAATACTTCCCGACATACATATTTCTGTGTACTGACTAAATTAATATAATATTGTGAAAATGAAGCCAGTGCCTCGTGTTTGTGTTGGTATACATGTTTATGCTTGTATACATTTAGCAACTTTTAGGAAATAAAAAATAACTGGCTTGAGGGCGAATTTGTTTCCCTGTGGTTCTGATCTGTTTGTAGTGCGCATGCATGAAGAAAAAAACATTACTACCAGAGCGAACAACTGCACAGATGTACCACTTGTTTTTAAAATGACTTTGTTTTTATTAAAATACACATTTTTAAACCTCCCCACCAACAAAAGGCACTAAAGACTACTTAGATACAGTATCTTGCCAAATTTGAGTGGTAACTGTCCAGTAGTTTTATAAGAAAATAAGAACATAAGAAAGTTTACAAACGAGAGGAGGCCATTCAGCCCATCTTGCTTGTTTGGTTGTTAGTAGCTTATTGATCCCGGAATCTCATCAAGCAGTTTCTTGAAGGATCCCAGGGTGTCAGCTTCAACAACATTACTGGGGAGTTGGTTCCAGACACTCACAATGCTCTGTGTAAAAATTATACTTTCCATAAGTTTACATATAATAGAATTTATACTTATTATACTTTCCATAAGTTTACATATAATAGAAGTCAGGCTTATTGGTCTGTAGTTACCTGGTTCGGTTTTGTCTCCCTTTTTGTGGATCGGTATTACGTTTTGCAATTCTCCAGTCTGTTTTTACAACCCCTGTGTCAAGAGACTGTTGCATGATCTTGGTTAGCAGTTTGTAAATAACTTTCATTTATTTGAGTACTATTGGGAGGATCTCATCCGGCCCAGGGGATTTGTTTATTTTAAGAGCTCCTAGTCCCTTTAACACTTCTGCCTCTGTTATGCTTAAGTTATTTAAAACTGGATAGGAACAGGTCGACATGTGGGGCATGTTTCCGTATCCGCCTTTGTAAAAACCTGTGAAAAGTAATCCTTTAATATATTTGCTATTTTTTTCTTCGTCTATGATTTTACCATTTGTATCTCTAGACATTTAACCTCCTCTTTGAATCTTATCTTGCTTTTATAATATTGGAAAAACATTTTGGAAATGGTTTTTGCCCCTTTAGCAGTGTTCATTTCTATCTGTCTCTTGGTCTTTCTAACTTCCTTTTTGACTTGCGTTTGCAGTTCCAAGTACTCTTATACCTACAAGTTAAATAAACAAAAAGAAAACACTCTCCCGGCACCAAAGTTAAACCACCAGCCTACCAATCAGACCTGAAATCGAAAATGGCAGCAACTTGATTGAACTTAACCGCAGTTTTGAAGCTGCACAAAATAGAGGCTTATAATGGAAAGAAGATTGCAACTATCGTCCTGCCATAATTAGTACAAGATTGTTAAGACTGTATATATTGCCGTATATATTCATTGTGCTTTTGCTTTGTTTACAGATCCGTTGAATGGATCAGCTGTTTCGGGGGGATTTCTGTAAGCCAAAAACATTCCTCACCTTCCCTAGACCTTTATTTACCATTGCCATGCAGACGTACACGCTACTGAGCGGGACAATTCTAGTTTTGCTGTTGCTATTGCTCGTTAATTTAATTGTGTCATTTGGGGACATTATTGTTTGGGTGGGAAAATGTTTCTGTAAAAACCTCTGGATTTTGTACTTTGTTTTCTTCTTATTTGGCTTTCCATATCAAACATAAAAAATCTCCAAAAACAAGCTGATGTTTAAACTACAACTGGTATGAGTCATGTTTGCTCTTTATTTTCACTGTGGAAGGCTGCAATGATGTGAAATAATTCCCACAAGCAATTCAAAGTACACACAGCAGAACCAGGTCACATATTATCAGAATTACAGTTCTTATTATTACTGCAGATGCCTTTATCCAAGGTGACTTACGGTGTTCATCAAGCAATATAATACAATCTACTCTAAAAAACAAAATGACAATGGAACAACGTCAACATCACTATAACAAATCCAGCCATAAAAAAACAATGCACATTAAAAAGGAGGGAGAGGAGGATGAGGAGGAGGATGATGATGATGATGATAATGATTCCCAGTAATTATTCCCAGTCTCAATACTGTACCAATGTTGACAAACTGTTTTGCCAGAATTGGTGCAATGCGGGCAGACCAGTATGACTTGTATTGGTCCAATTATGTGCGTTAATTGGACCGGTATCATTTGCACATGGGCACTTAATTGGCCTAGTGCTGGCAATCTGAATTGACTAGGAAATGGTGCAGTACTGGCCCATTAAGAAACACTGTTACTGAGTTTAAAATGAAGGTAATCTGAATAGGTCCAATACTGTTCCCTTACTGGCTCTATGGTATGTCAACCTTGGACCCTATTGGGGCAGAATTGGTGCAACACTGGCAGACTAATACAATTTTATTGTATACTAGGCAACTTGGAATAAATACAATGACTTCTCAAAATAACAGTTATTTTTATTAGCTAGATTAAACATTACACTGGCAAAATGTATCTTGCACTTAGAACTATTCTGAACAGGACTGTATGGCAGAGAAAGATAAAGGAGAAGGAAAGGGAGGGGGGAGGCACAGAGACAAGACACTACACTGGTTAGGCAATCAGTTAGGCACTGGGGAGACACAGAAACATTTTCCCACTCAAACAATAATGCCCCCAAATGACACAAATAAACAAGCAATAACAACAGCAAAACAACAAGAAAAGCTAGGCAACTGCCACAGGGGATGATGGGAAGGGTAATTGTCCAGCACAGTCTATGGGAAACAGGAACAGAGAAAGCAGGAGGATAAACAGTCTGGCAGGGAGCCGCAGGCACAGGGCTATTACTAATGAAGACAAGATGAAAAGCAGCTTTTAAATATTGATAACTGCAAAAGGTGTAACTAAATCATAAAAGGTCTACATAACATAATTATTACATCTATTGAGTATTCAATTTAGTAAAATACGCACATACAGGGGTCCTTAATTATGCTGGGATGCCAGAATCACCATTGAGCCCTCTTGAGGTGTCGTGGGCTAGTCGATGAAACACAGAGAATGGAAGGTGCCCACTTGAAGACCCCAGGGATGTACCCTACTTAGCTCAATCCAGACGGTTGTCATGCTGATGCGCTGGGGAGACCGCACTGTGGTTGATCCCCGGAGCCAGCATTGCAGCCGTTGTGTGTGCTGAAGCGCTAGGGAGGCAAATAAGCTGATCCCTGGAGCCAGCATTACACTTCAGCCATCAACACCAGGCAGAAGGATATCTACATCATCATATGGAAGGAAACGCAAATGGATGGAGACACAGATGGATCACATTAGTTTACTGTAAACCTACGACTTAGTTGGTGCTTATCTTGGCGAGAGCCGAGTTCAAATCAGCATGAAGTTTTAACATCTATTCTCATGTAATGGAAATCATTATTAGAATTTAAGAACATAAGAAAATCTACAAATGAGAGGAGTCCATTCGGCCCATCTTGCTCGTTTGGTTGTTAGTAGCTTATTGATCCCAGAATCTCATCAAGCAGCTTCTTGAAGGATTAACCCTTTACCAGGTCCGACATTACAATTTTCACTTTCCGGTCCAATGTCAGACCCTGTCTGACATCATCAAAAAGATGTAAAACTAAGGCTGTAAATCTAAACGTTTAAACCCAGAGTTAATCGGTCGTTTAACTGTTTAAACAGGCGAACAATTTTTCAGTAACTTCACATTTGTATATTTTATTTGCATTATTTTAAGACCCATTTTAATCCATTTTGTATTTTAAGTGTTTCTGACAGATTTAAACAGTCAAACATAATGAGTTTATATGAAAATATAATATGAAGAAAAACTGATCTTACCTTTATACTTGTCTTTTGCCTTTTTTCAGAGAATACGTTTAACTTTTTTACATTAAACTGCAGTACTCAAGATGCCAATAATCCATGTCAGAAAACTTTAGTCCAAAAAAAACCTTAGTTCAGAAAACATTAGTCCAAAATCAAAGAGTTTCTTTCATTTGCTATGTATTTACAAAAAAATAAAATGAAAACATAAGGGGAAGAAACTTAGCTAGCGTACTTCAATGGTAAAATCCACTTTTTACACTTTTTAGATTCTTCTGCAAGAAAACTAGTTTGTCAACATTTTTTGGGTCCATTGAACTTCTTAGCTTTATCACAATATTCCCAGCCGTTGAAAAAAGTCTCTCGACTGGTACTGAAGTAGCTAGCACGGTGACGTATTTGCATCCAATTTTTGCCAGTCGCGGGTATTTGTGACCATTCACTGCCCACCACTTCAGTGGGTTACTTTCAACATCAAATCGGGTTCACATAGGTACTGCTCAAGCTCATGTTCATTTACATTTGATGCCGGTGGAGCTTCGTGCTGTCTCCCTAGAAGAAAACACAGAGTTGAGCAGGGATCCTCACGGCCTTTCTTTGCAGGAGGGGTTGTTTCGCTCTCTGTTTGAGAGGTGGAGGCTTTGTTATCGAAGGCTGCGAGTGTGTTTTCAGTGGCTAGGAAGATCACTGTGTGCATTTTATTCTGTATCGCCCCATACGCTAGCTCCTTCAAATCAGCATCTGTAAACTCCAGCGATTTGTAGCGTGGGTCCAGTCCAGCCGAAAGCATCGATATTGACTGTGCATCAGTAATCTCAAACCTTGTTCAGATTTCCTCAGTCATTAGCCGTTTGAACATTTTGATGGAAGGCAAATCTTCATTTGAAACAACAAGATGGTTGCTGATTAACCCATGCATTAGTGGATGTATGAAAGATGCAAACACGTTTGAAGTGGTCTCGCCAGACAGAACAGTTGTAGCACAGTACAGCGGCTTTAGTGTGCTTGCTAGAGATTCAGCAATTTCCAGCTCCTGTCTTTCATTTCAAGTGTGCAAGCATCTGTAAGTTTGGTGATTCCCCTATCACTTAAGACAGCACAAACTGCCCACCTTTATTCCAAGAGATGCTCCAACATGAGAAAGTCGGTGTTCCAGCGTATTTTAACATGCTGAACAAGCTGATGTTGAGAAAGATTCATTACGTGTTGCTGTTCTTGAAGCGCGTTCAAAGCACAATTGCTGTGCTTAAGGTGACCCACAAGATGTCGTGCTTCTCCAAGCAGGCGAGAGATGCGGTCAGTTTTAAGACCAGTCTGAACTGCAAGCTGTAGTGAGTGTGCAGTGCAACCAAGATCCTGAGCATTGCAGCTCATTTCACCAAGCCTCCGCATGTCTGAAGCATTATCATGAACAACAGCTACAACTTTGCCATGAAGATTCCAAGAGTCTGCTACATTTTGAACAAAATTGGCAAGTATGTCAGACGTATGACATTCTTCTATTTCTGTTGTACACAAGACTGCAGTTTTAAACTCCCATTCATCAGTGATGTAGTGCGCGAGAAACGAAATGTAAGAATCTTGTGCTCTTGATGTCCAGCAGTCTGTCGCCAAGCTTACGTGTGTAGCTTTATCTAGGGCTTCTTGTAGTTTTCACAGTGTCATACAGACTGTGTATTCGATTTAGTATGGATGGCCGTGATGGTACCTTGTAATCGGACTCAATGAAAGACAGCAACTGGCGAAATCCATCACCTTCCACTGGGCGAATGGGCAAGCAATCTCGTGCAATCATTTCTGCAATTAGTTCTGATATCCTTTCAGCTTTTACCAGGTCACAAGTCCGCGGGAGCGTAAATTGTGTAATCCGTGCCTGGCCTGCAGTGACTGATCCTTCACTGATGCTCTGTGGATGCCTCAGTCGAAGGTGGTTCAGCATTTTACCAGTGGAGCCTCCCTGATAAACTAAACTGCTTGAACAAACTGTACACCTGACAGTACTTTCGTCAATTTTTACAAAAAAATCCCAAACGGGACTTTTCTTTTTCGATTTAGACATGTTGTTCATACACGTGTTATTACAGTCTTTACTACCACATTAGCGGAAATAGTTGATTAATGCACATCACTTTGATTGGTTGAGGACCGATCACATGAGAGAACACCATGATAGGATAGGAGAGGAGGGGGATTGGGGGTTGACGCAAATGTAAAAATGCAAAACTACTGTAAGTTAGAGATGTAGAAAAAGACGTAATATAAGGAAACGCATTCTTTTTTTGTCAAGTGAGGTTTAACGTATACTAATTTTTTTATCCACGAAAATATTTTTTTTTCCACATTTACCATTTTAAACGTTTAAACTCTTACAGCCTTACATAAAACACAGGTCTTTAGTCATTTTTCTCCGGAAAAAGCCAAGAAAACCATTCAATGGCCGAGTGAGACCGATAGGAGCCGAGAGAAGCCGAAAAAAAAGGGGCGGATCTGAGCAATACACATAGCCCCGGCACCACAGAGATAACACGGACATAAACAAACAAGATAGCTGCTTCTGCATCCAGCACTCAAAGTAATAAAATAATGACTTGGATCGTATTATTGAGGAGTTTGGTGATAAAACGAGTGATCAGGAGATGATTTATTGGTATGCACGACTATGAAGAGGTATGTGAAAAATACAGCGAACAGGGGGTGGGGCGGGGCTGGAGATGCAGTACTGAGTGTCCTGTTAATATGCAGTGCCTTTTCCTTTTACTGTGAAAAAAATACTTTTAAACAGCGCGTCTAAAATAAACTGCGCGTGTGAAAATAAATTGGACCTGACCCGCCTGAGATGCGCTGAATAAATGGACCGCAAAGGGTTAATCAATAATTGAAGATTATTGATTAACACTGCTTTCACACTGGGTACACTTCTACACGGTACACTTACCAAGTGTCCTCAGCGCTTTTCAGGGGAAACGGTTTCTCTTTCACACTGGATGTTTGCTGAGTACACTTGGAAATTTTCTGAGTACACTTCCATCTTTTCAAGTGTACCAAGAACATTTCCCTTTTACACTACACATGTGCAACTGTACCGAGAACACAAGAAAATCACACAATCTCCTTGAAGTGAATGTTGGGAGGTTCTACAACCATGGAGAAAATTATGGAGAAAGTCCTGTTTTTGTGTGCTGCAATACTGTGGTGTTTTATACAGAGGCAAAGGCTAGTAATGTCAACAGCATGTGAAGAAATGCTGAAAATTTCTACAGTTACAGAAGAGGCAATGGAATGCATTTCTTCATCTCCATGAAGTGATATCTTCAATGACAATTTCAAGGTGTGTTACAATGATGGTAATACTATTGTTCCTCAGATTCTTCTGTTTTTGTTCCAACTGAGTTGTTAGTTACTTAATTGAATACTCATCTGTACCATGGCAACCTGTAGAACCGCAAAGGCAGTCAGTTTGACGGTTTTACACTTTTACTCTTGAAAGATACACAAATCATAAAACAAACAAATACAAAACAATAACCTGCACAGGGGCGGAGGGGGAGACCCTGTTCTAAAAATTAATAAACAAAATACATGTACAGGGCTCCTCGTCCTGTTACAGTCTGGTACAGTTCATGTTTTTTATATATAATAGATTTCAGCCATCAACGCATTTGTTATTTACATTCACTACGTTTACATGCAGGCAGTATTTGAAATACCTGAGTATTCCGGTATTCCTAAAACATCACACCCACACGCCACACAAAGCCATCTGTGACATACGGTGTCTTCGTTGGATACAGCGCCTTCGTAGGAGTCAGGTCAGGAGCAGTAGTACAGTATTTTTTTTTTTTTTGTAGTTTGTGGAATTTGGGAAAAAAAAATGTATATATAATGGGATGGAAGGAAGAGCAAGAGGTAAAGGACAGGGAGGAGGAGTGTCACCTAATGGCCAGACATCCAGGGCGATATAGCCAGCCATCACAGGTGTGCCCCATCTGTGACCAAAAACATACATTTGCCAACTGCCCTTTCCGCCATTATGAACGCCTGAGTGGGAGGAGCCCAAGCGTCCAGCACCCAGACTGGGGGACCCGGCGTCCAGCGCCCAGACGGGGAGCGTCCAGCGCCAGACGGGGGACCGCGGCATCCAGCCCAGATGGGGGGACCGCGAGCGTCCAGGGCCCAGACGGGGGGGCCGCTGGAATCCAAAGCCTGAGAGGCAGCTGTTCCCATCTCCACCAGCAGAGGAGGAGTGCCTGCTGTCCCCATGTCCACCAGCAGAGGAGGAATGCCTGCTGTCCCCATGTCCACCAGCAGAGGAGGAATGCCTGCTGTCCCCATGTCCACCAGGAGAGGAGGAGTGCCTGCTGTCCCCATGTCCACCAGCAGAGGAGGAATGCCTTCTGTCCCCATCTCCACCCCATGTATTCCGTATTTACATGATGTTTCTTTTCACATCGCAAAACGTAATATCCACATGTGCACACAGCAATAAAAATGTCGCTTACAAAAGCAATCTGTTGTGAAGAATTAAAAATGTTTAACTTCAAAGCTGTGTTATTCCGTATATACGACACATCAGCAGCAGCAACTAGAAATGCTTGCGTGCTGCTTCATAATAAAAATAAAAAACTTTTGTATGCAAGAGGTGATACTGGATGCAAATGAATAAGCTGCTGTAAATATCGCACAGTCAGCAATCAGTTTGGGGTCATAATGTACTGTGAATAAATGTGTGTACGGTTTCTGCAAAGGTTTTCAATCTTAGGCACATGATCCGTCATCTTATAAAAGTAGGGTACTGTCAGACGACGAAGCGACACGTAGGCTAGTACTAATATAAGGGGAAGGCTTTGAATCCCGCTGGACTGCCACAGTAAAAAAAAAAATAGTATTCTGAATAAGGTGTTTACAAGGGCTGGTATTCCGAATATGAGGAGGGTATTCAGAATACTGCTATTCAAAATACGGCCGAATTTCGGTTTATATGGAGAGGAATTGCTATTCAGAATACTTGGTACTCCGAATACTGCCTGCATGTAAACGTACTGAATGAAATGCAGTTCATGTGTGGTGACGTGGACCATTCTCCTTTTTCATCATCATCATCATCTTCCGTTCCTTGCGGGAAAAAAAACCCTGCAGGTTTCGAAGCTGCAGCATGAGAATTCTATGCTGTTAGAGACACGCTTTAGCACGCTGCGCTGTGGGTCAGCTGTTGGAATGCCCCCAGTTTTGAAGCTTACATCCATACTTGACGAGTTTGCACTGAAAAGGATCTGCTCAACTGAAAATCTCCAGCTTCCGTATTTAAAACCAGCAGTATCCGGTTACATTGAAAACTTTCAACCGGCTGCGCCTCTGGGTAGCTGTTGAAATGTATTTAATTTTTAAACTTACATAAATTAATAAATGGCAAGCCAGGAAAATACATGTCATTAATTGATTTGGCTCAGAATAATGGACAAAAATTCAAAGGGCATAATAATAGGAGCATGCTATAGACTGCCAAATTCAGACATCGAGCAAAATAATCTGTTATACAATGACATTAGAAATGCGTGTAGAAAAGGAGAAGCCATACTAATGGGGGATTTCATATATAAAATGGGAAAACCCGGTGGGGAGCACGACGGACGAAATTGAAATGGTGGAAATGACAAATGACTGCTTCCTAACGCAATTTGTCAAGGCACCGACTAGAGGGGATGCATGCCTTGATTTAGTCTTTTCAAATAACAAACACATTATTAGGAGGCTGTGTGGTCCAGTGGTTAAAGAAAAGGGCTTGTAACCAGGAGGACCCTTACAATTTTAGAAAAGCAAACTATGTAGGTAGAAACAGAGACTAACAGAAGTAGATTGGAGTAAAATAGAGAAAACATCCACAGAGAAAGGATGGCTGTTTTTTAAAAATGTACTAGAGGCGCAAAACAATTACATCACAAAAGTAGACAAATCTAAATCTAAAACAAAATGGCCAAAATGGTTTAATAGATCAATTAAAAAAATATTAAGCGAAAAAGGCACTTTTCAGAGCGTTTAAAAGGGACCAAAAGCAAAGCAAAGAGGAGAAACCTCAAAATGGAGCGAGGTAACCAGTAGTGTACCACAGGGATCAGTATTAGGTCCTCTGCTATTCCTAATCTACATTAATGATTTAGATTCTGGTACAGTAAGCAAACTTGTTAAATTTGCAGACGACTCAAAAATAGGAGTAGTGGCAAACACTGTTGCAGCAGCAAAGGTCATTCAAAATGATCTAGACAGCATTCAGAACTGGGTAGACACATGGCAAATGACATTTAATAGAGAAAAGTGTAAAGTATTGCATGCAGGCAATAAAAATGTGCATAATAAATATCATATGGGAGATAGTGAAATTGAAGAAGGGAACTAAGAAAAAGATTTAGGAGTTTATGTTGACTCAGAAATGTCTTCATCTAGACAATAGGGGGAAGCTATAAAAAAGGCTAACAAGATGCTTGGATATATTGTGAGAAGTGTTGAATTTAAATCAAGGGAAGTAATGTTAAAACTCTACAATGCATTAATAAGACCTCACCTAGAATATTGTGTTCAGTTCTGGTCACCTCGTTACAAAAAGGATATTGCTGCTCTAGAAAGAGTGCAAAGAAAAGCAACCAGAATTATCCCGGGTTTAAAAGGCATGTCATATGCAGACAGGCTAAAAGAATTGAATCTATTCAGTCTTGAACAAAGAAGACTACGCGGCGATCTGATTCAAACATTCAAAATCCTAAAAGGTACAGACAATGTCGACCCAGGGGACTTTTTTGACCTGAAAAAAGAAACAAGAACCAGGGGTCACAAATGGAGATTAGATAAAAGGGCATTCAGAACAGAAAATAGGAGGCACTTTTTACACAGAGAATTGTGAGGGTCTGGAACCAACTCCCCAATAATGTTGTTGAAGCTGACACCCTGGGATCTTTCAAGAAGCTGCTTGATGAGATTCTGGGATCAATAAGCTACTAACAACCAAATGAGCAAGATGGGCTGAATGGCCTCCTCTCATTTGTAAACTTTCTTATGTTCTTATGTTCTTATGTCACCTTCCACTTTGAAGGTGTATTTAGCGGCTATTTCTGAGTGCCATGCCCCTGTGGAGTCGGTATCTCTGAGTGCACATTTTTTGGCTACCCAGTTTCTTAGATGCATGGCGATTACGTCCTCCCAGGAGGACTGTTCTCCCTGAATGGAGCCTTGATATTGTAGTGGAGGCTCTAGGCTCTCACGAAGGCCCCGTTTGAGCTCGTATACTCCATAGAGTTAAAGTATCTGTCTATAAAGACAGCCTTCCTCGTGGCTATCACCTCCGCTAAGCGGGTCAGTGAGCTGCAGGCGCTGTCAGTGCACAGCTCCTGTATGCGTATTTGGGATGATGACAGCAGGGTGCAGTCTACTAGAGGGTTGGCTACATCTTGGGCCCTCTTCAGAGGGGCCTCGCTGTCTGATATATGTAGGGCGGTTAACTGGACTACGCCGCATACCTTTTCCAGGTTCTACCACCTCAATGTGGTAGACCCTGCCTTGCCTTCATTAGGCACGGGGGTCCTTGAGGGTGTAGGCTCACACCGCTAACCCTGGGGTTATGCTGATGCGTCCCTCATATGCTGCCGTTCTTTCTCCCTCGTGACGGCTCTGGTATACTATCCCATAGTCATGTTGGGGGTTGTCTTCGAATTGAAAGGGAATGTTGGGTTACTTACCGTAACCCTGGTTTCCTAAAAGAGAAGACGACCACCAACCACAAGGTCACATTGGTCGCCTTCACGGGTTCATTGCAAAAAGAGAAATGGCTTCCTCAGGTTGACTGTTTTAATACCTCAGTGGATGGGACCGAGTGCGTCATCCCAGGAAGGGGCCTATCGGCAGCTCTGATTTAAAGAGCTCAGTAATACCTACCCAATAGGCAGGCATATCCCATAGCAATGTTGGTGGTTGTCTTCGAATTGAAAGGGAACCAGGGTTACGGTAGGTAACCTAACGTTATCTTATTTAATTTAGTTAAATTGGTTTATTGTTAATTTGGACCCCTGATTAGTGGGCTGTTGGTCTAACTCCAAATTTAAAATGGGTTCAGTGTTGTAACCCCTTTTCATTGATTTAACCAACCACCCACCCTTATTTGGTACTGGTTACACTACCCTATAGTATACTGTACAACACAAGTACAATATATCCTCTTGAGGGCTACCATACAGTATACTGTACAAGACAAGTACAATATGTCCTCTTGAGGGCTACCATACAGTATACTGTACAAGACAAGTACAATATGTCCTCCTGAGAGCTACCATACAGTATACTGTACAATACAAGTACAATATAGCCTCTTGAGAGCTACCATACAGTATACTGGCCAAGACAAGTACAATATAGCCTCTTGAGAGCTACCATACAGTAAACAGGCAAATTCAACTAAGAGTAGTTGCCAGCGAATCACATTAATACATTTCAGAGAAAGGCAAAGTCAACTACGGCGCTACAATACCACCATGTGGCCATTATGGGAATACAGCATGTATAGAATTTTAAAAAATATATTTAAAAAACAAACAAACAAAAAAAACACTGGTTATAATATTGTGCAGCGTAAATTACACTGGATAAAGGCATCTGCTAAGAAAACAAATACAGTATAGTGTACAATACCGGTACAAGCAGTAGACTTGGGAACTGATGGTGGAGTACACAACGCATCGCAAACAACAAGCACTACAGTTGTGACCACTGATTTTCCAGTCCAGAGACATCCTCAAAAACACCGAGTCTAAGAAGGTCACAGCGCAATATCAAACCTCCAGTGAAACTGAATCTTTAATTTAGTTCATGACCGGACAGAAGGGACATTAAGACACTAGCAAAATGTAGTAAACTGTCGAAAAGACTGTTCACATAAAGTAGTTTTGTTTAATGTTTTACGTCAGCATGTGTTGGGACATGATAAAAGCAGTTAGGTTTTACCACAGTTCACTGAGCAGTGTCGCCTCATTTTATTTTGATTTAACAAACAGTACAATCGTGTTGTATTATTAATCCAGGCAGGTGGGCAGGCAGCTGCAATGTGCCCCTGGACTGAAACCCGCCTGTGTATTTCCTCTACCTAAAGTGTTTCACACAGTACAATACCAGGGCCGTTTGGCAGCTGCCGTGCAGGTAGGTGGGAGTGTTTGGGTGTCAATGCTGCTGCAGTGCAATTGGATGAGAGCAGTGGAGAGGGGGCTGTTCCTTTAAGGCCAGGTCAATGTCTTCTAAACCAGGGGTTCTCAAGCCTGGTCCTGGAGTACCTCACTGCCTGCCCTGTTAGTTTCTTTTCCAACCGAGCTGATCTCAATTACTTAACTGAACCCTCAATTTAACAAATAACTTGCTTTTTTTGAGGTTTTTAATTATTTTTAAAAAGTTGGAGATTTCAAGTTACGTATAAAATTGTATAGGAACTTGAAATCTCCAACTTTTTAGAAACAAAACCATTTTAAAGGTCTAATTAAGTAAATTGCTGTTAGTTCAATTAAATAATTGAGAGCAGCTCCTCAGTTGGAAAAAACCCCAGCAGACACAGGGAGACTCTCCCCAGGACCAGGGTTGAAAGGCACTGCTGGACTGGACCTGACCCTGCTAACAAAGCAGCACAACACTGTTCTCTGATTACTCTTGTATAAGGAACTCTTTACAAGCTAAACAATTTAAAAAATCTAATAGTAAATAGTAAGTGATTGAGAGCAGCTTCTCAGTTGGAACACAAAGCAGCAGAGGGGAGGTCTCCAGGACCAGAGTTGAGAACCACAGCTCTAAACACACTGCAGCCCTCCTCCTGGGGATTCAATACTGACACCTAGTGGTCCAATCAAGTATTAACAATGTCTCAACTGCCCTTTTCTGAGTGCAGGATTGCAAACCAATAGAAACGCATTACTATTATTATTATTTATTCCTCAGCAATTATTACCTGGTGAGAACAGGAGCATCTATATTGCGAAGAAGACGTAGATATGTAGATATGTAGATATGTACAAATTAGATATGTACAAATTTACAAAATATAACACAATCGCTCAGTATTTAAATATTTACACAATATATACAGACTAGTCTCTGAACACTATTAGAATAATGACTTGGATTTCCTGTTACCTGATTGGTCAATATGCAGCTATGCCTTAATCCCTGGTAAAGGATATGAATGTTAGCACCTTTCAAACCATCAGGTAATGAAATCCCCCCAGTAATCTAATTCATTTAATAATCTTTAACCTTCCAGCTGCTTATCCTGGGATTTCGGCGTGCAGCACAAGTGAGTCCAAAATTGTCAATCCCATCAGAATAGCGTGCTGTGCTCTGTGCATTTTCAAAGTTTTTTTTGGTTCGCCGTTTTGCAGTTTTTAAAGAAGTCAGTTTTATAGTCTGTTTGGTTATCCATCACGCCCACTGATTTGGTTTTTAAAAAATTTAATTCAGTACTGTGAAAGAGAAATTTAGCGGCTGCTACAATGCAGTCTGAAAAAGAAACAAGGACCAGGGGTCACAAATGGAGATTAGATAAAGGGGCATTCAGAACAGAAAATAGGAGACACTTTTTTACACAGAGAATTGGAAGGGTCTGGAACCAACTCCCCTGTAATGTTGTTGAAGCTGACACCCTGGGATCCTTCAAGAAGCTGCTTGATGAGATTCTGGGATCAATAAGCTACTAACAACCAAACGAGCAAGATGGGCCGAATGGCCTCCTCTCGTTTGTAGACGTTCTTATGTTCGTATGTTCTTATGTATATCAGTACATGGGATTTTACACAGCACTGTATATGCCTACAATACATCTTGCATTGAGAAAGCAGCATGTTTGGAATCGGAATAAAGGAAATTATTTTCTAATACACTTCAGTGTAGTTATGGTTTTGGTAAATAGCATATTTAGAATCATATCATTATGTATAGTATTACAATATGTTAAAATATAGCACTTAATCTACAAAACCAATAAAGTACATGGTATTTTCGACATTGTATTTGTAGTGTTGTGTGGACCCCCCTCCTGTCTTGCTGCTCTTGACTTGTTCTAGAGTGTTCTTAACATCATCGTATGCACATGGGAGATTCTTGTAGTGTTTTACAGCAGTGGTTCTCAACCCTGGTCCCTTTTGTTCCAACCACTGAGAGCTGCTCTCAATTACTTCATTGCATTTTGGTTGATTTGACACGGACTGACCCTTACATTAGTCCCCACAGAAATCTGCAGTAAAATTTCCTAAAATCTGTAAAGAAAATAGTGCATTTTCCACGGCAATGTCTTTTTAATTGTCCTATTGTAAGTGACTCTGCACATAATGCACAGTTCACAGCCTACCTCTGTAAAGCGCTTTGTGATGGTGGTCCACTATGAAAGGATATTATTATTATATTTAATGAAAAACCGTGTAAATATGGTATTTTGATTAAATCTAAACCAATGTAGCCTTTCAGAACTTTAATTAGTAAACAAATGTAATGATCAAAATAAAAAAAACAAGAAAAGCTTACGACATTTTTACCACTACACGCGTTTTGCAACAGAAAAAACCTACTGCTTGTTTAATTTAGAGCTGTTCTGCTACTGTGCATTCTATTTTTTTTTCAAACGCCCCCTCCCCCGCTATCTGATCATCAAGTTACACATCAATGTTTGTTTGAGAAACAGAGCGTCTTTTGACACCACACACTGAAGAGTAAAAACAATATTGCAAATGACCAAATCAGTATACTGTATTTAGAAGCATTTTTGCTTACCAAAGCCAAAAAACATTATCCCTCAAAGCTTTGAAACATATCTGCATTGTCGCAGGTGATGCTGAACTAGTTATTCCGTGTAGTAAAACACTGGACTCAGTAAGCTACAGTGCACGGTTCATCAACTGATTCAGATTCAGTTATGTTAAGTCTGCCAACTGATGATGTAGGGCAAGGCAACAACTGAGTGCCCGAAAATATGAATAACAGTGAATTTTGACCTCCTTTAATATTCTGGATGAAAAAGGAAATATATAGAAATAATATGTACAGCTAAACGTGTCTAAGTATCTTATAGGAATTAAGTCAGACCATGGAAATCCACACCTGTGATGGAGAAACTTTGGATCAAGGGATTTGTTGTGGAACCAACTTGAGCTGAACCTGGTACAGAAGCTGAATCCTGCAGGGAATGTGTGGATATGCTGGACATGTACTAGGCAATTTCAAATATGGAATGTACTTTGATATAAAAATGAAGGGTTAGAGGTTTTTTTGGAAGGAAGGATAAAGAGAGAGTATCCTTGTATTGTCAGTAGATGGATCTCTTGCTCCATGAAATAGGTCAGTCCACTCTTGTTTTGATAGGACATTTAATTAAGTATTTAGTAATCTGGGAATTTCTAAGAAGATATATAACAAACGATTTACTGTTTGTATATCTAATCTTCAGAAAGCATGACGCTTGATAAACAGCACCATTCCGGCTAAAAAGTGGACGTTAATCACACCTATAAATTTATGTTTCCAAAAACAAGATAAGAAAGGGATTCTTTGCAACATATAAATTAACATTAAAACTTAGCAGCCAAGGTCTTAAGAAAAAAACCTGTTTCGGCTGGATTTTGTATGAACAAAGGACAGGGTCAAGCTTAGTTCAGTCATTATAGAATCTATACAAGTTGAATGCATTTATACTGACCTGTATTTGGATTTAAATCTTAGAGGGAATCATCAAAGAAACAAACTGATATTATAAATTCTAGGAGCAATTGTTGAACTGAAGTAAGTTAATTAAAAGATTATCTTATAATGCCACATTTATAGTTAAAAGAAGATTCAGTGCTAATTGACACTGTTCATAGTTTATAATGGTCAAAGAATAGAAATTAGACACAAAGGTATTTTAAATTAATGAAATCAATGATTAACCCTTTTTTAGAGAGCACGATATTTGAAACTAAAAATATCTATTTGATTTCATAAGATTAATAATATGTTTTAAGTATTTGCTATAATAAGAAAACATATTATTTAAACTGACGAGTGTTATTGCTTGTTCATGACTTTACTGTAGTGATAAAAAGATTAAAAGCTGGAGCAGTATTCGATTTAATTAATTGGGGAAGTGGTACAGTCTCTTTCTCCTTCTATTAAACAAAAAGACCTTTAAACATTATAATATCCATTGAATTACAGAATATAAAAGGTATTGTGCTGTGTTTTTGTGTTAGTTTGTAATAATATACTATAATGTGCCTTGTTGTTGATCCACTATACTATTGTCTAATGATGGTAAATGGAGTCATTATAATGTGGTTCTTTGAAACTGCTGCCTTGAAAAAGGGGCCTCTCTCCTTATCAAAATGTACGGGCTGTAGAGAAAGGAGGGGTCTTCTTACATTCCACTCCAGCAAAGCTGCAAGTCTTATAGATTGGGAGTGTTAAGGTTTATGGAATTAGTGGTTTAGCACAGATAAGAATATATCTTGGAATAATATACAAAAATTATGGCATAACAGACATGGATAGGTCATATATCTAAAAAGTGTTTGCACAGACTTTGGCCTTGAAGAAACAAGAGACTGTGGAAATTGCTTGCAATAGCATATTCTCAGAGTCAGGTTCAGGTCAGAGCCTGGTTAGTGCATCTTTTGAGGGATAAATAATTGTAATGAAAATGATTACCACTTAAACTTAGTGAAACTAATTGACTTGAATATTGTATAAGGCAATCTATTGTCAAATACTCTGATAGACAATAGTGTATGGAATCAAAACTGACTCATTAAAAACATGATGAAACACAATATGAGGTTAAAAGAAACACATACCTTTAATTTAGCAAAATATAATCAATTAGAAGATGATGTAACATATTAAGAACATCTCTCATATATAACACATATAAAAAATAGTGTCATACCTTTAATTTAGCAAAATATAATCAATTAGAAGATGATGTCACATATTAAGAACATCTCTCATATATAACACATATACAAAATAGTGTCGTACCTTTAATTTAGCAAAATATAATCAATTAGAAGATGATGTCACATATTAAAAACATCTCTCATATATAACACATATAAAAAATAGTATTTGCATGCACATATAACAGTAGTGTTTTTATATTATATTATAAACCAAGATCCTGGGAACCTTGGTTCACTTGACTTTTCAGATAAAGGAGGGGCTTGGAGGAAAACAAGGAATGAGATCATAGATTTGGAGTTGGACAAATATGAAGTCTTGAATTTATTGGTACATAAATTAATTCTGAAAAGTTGGTCCGGATCTTTTGAAAACTACTATTCGTAAAAGAGATAAGAGCTGTCTCAACAGATTAATGATTGGACTTAATTGAGGCGTCCCATGTATTCCAATGAGACGAAAAACCTATATAACTCCTAAGTAATTACAATGGAGCACCACACTCATACCTGACAGGGTGATGTGGTCCATTGTCTGCAGACCTACACAGTTGAGCTGATTGAACTCAGTTTCATTTGCCTGGTGAAGACAGTCATATTCTTTTACGATTTATATTAGAGGGTAAGCATTAATCATAAGAACATAAGAACATAAGAAAGGTTACAAACGAGAGGAGGCCATTCGGCCCATCTTGCTCGTTTGGTTGTTAATAGCTTATTGATCCCAGAATCTCATCAAGCAGCTTCTTGAAGGATCCCAGGGTGTCAGCTTCAACAACATTACTGGGGAGTTGGTTCCAGACCCTCACAATTCATTGTGTAAAAAAGTGCCTCCTATTTTCTGTTCTGAATGCCCCTTTATCTAATCTCCATTTGTGACCCCTGGTCCTTGTTTCTTTTTTCAGGTCAAAGAAGTCCCCTGGGTTTTTGAATGTTTGAATCAGATCACCGCGTAGTCTTCTTTGTTCAAGACTGAATAGATTCAATTCTTTTAGCCTGTCTGCATACGACATGCCTTTTAAACCCGGGATAATTCTGGTTGCTCTTCTTTGCACTCTTTCTAGAGCAGCAATATCCTTTTTGTAACGAGGTGACCAGAACTGAACACAATATTCTAGGTGAGGTCTTACTAATGCATTGTTGAGTTTTAACATTACTTCCCTTGATTTAAATTCAACACTTCTCACAATATATCCAAGCATCTTGTTAGCCTTTTTTATAGCTTCCCCACATTGTCTAGATGAAGACATTTCTGAGTCAACATAGTCTGCAAATTTAACGAGTTTGCTTACTATACCAGAATCTAAATCATTAATGTAGATTAGAAATAGCAGAGGACCTAATACTGATCCCTGTGGTACACCACTGGTTACCTCGCTCCATTTTGAGGTTTCTCCTCTAATCAGTACTTTCTGTTTTCTACATGTTAACCACTCCCTAATACATGTGCATGCATTTCCTTGAATTCCTACTGCGTTCAGTTTGAGAATGAATCTTTTATGCGGGACTTTGTCAAAAGCTTTCTGGAAATCTAAATAAACCATGTCGTATGCTTTGCAGTTATCCATTTTCAATGTTGCAACCTCAAAAAAGTCAAGTAGGTTAGTTAGGTTAGTTAGCATGCAATACATGTGAGATAAAATAATAATCAATTATTATTTTATCTCACATGTATTGCATGCATTGCTATAGAGGACTCACACTATGTTTTAGAAATGAGAATATTTTGTTGAATGTGCTGAAATATACCATTGGGTGCTTTGGGTGGTGTGTTCTTGGCCTGCTTGCCGGCCTTGCAAATACATATAAATGTATTAAAGTGTTAACGTTAATATCTGTTAAGACACTGGACTGCCCAGAACGTCTGTCAGCTGGTGATATGAAGTAGCCTGTAGCTACTCAATCCAATATTTAACCGTTAATAAACCGAATGAGTACTGATCATACTCTGATTCGTAAAAAAAACTTTAAATACATGAGTCTGTGAATTTCTTGGGTACTACATTAGTCATCTGGATATATTGCGGGTCCAGTGCATGAACAATACCCCACTAGGAGTAATAACATCTCTGTCCTCCTAACGTCTCCCCTGAGATAAGAGTGTGTGCTGAGCAAATAAAAAGAGTACGTGAAGAAATCTGAACACGCAGAATTTGTGACAGCATCACGGAAGCACATTGTTCTCGAAGTGTCACATCTCTCATTCATATACTGAAGAGCTTGGAAACAGACACTGATTGGCTGTGAACTCAGACTCTGATCCAATCAGAAAATAGTGCTTTCTAGGCTCACATAGGCAGGTCAGTACTATTGTGTCGTGTTTTTCTTGAAGTACCATTGTCTCGTGGCAGTGCTTTCTGCAAACTCTTTTGTTTCTATTACATATACACATGTATTTTATATGGTAAGCACTACCTTCTTATACCACAAAACAAACGTTCAAGTTGTGATAAAAATAAAAATAAATTCACCACATTTTTAATTGATTCTAAGCAATTGGATAAAATGGAAAATTCCGCAGGCGGAGGCTAATTCCGTGATTTTTTTCCGTGATCGTGGAATCGCGGAAGCCTGGAGGGACTATCATGTGTCTCAGAAAGGTGATTTTACTGAACTGACAATCAGGGGGTTCAAAGGGATACTTACAGTTGGAATGGAAACCATCTTCCATGCTGTTTCTTCTACTGACAGGCAGTTTGGATTCCTCTGGCTCTTTCTCCAGCTCCTCCTCCTTCCTCAACTTCATCCCCTCTTCTCCCCTCCTCTGTTCATCATATTTCAGTTTCCTCCCTTCTTCCCCTGGCACTGCCTCCTCTATTGCTTCTGCTATTGTGTGCAATACTGTCCCGATGGCAGCCCCTCCTCTCATTGCTCCTGTCACTGCACCAATCACTGCCCTGTGTGCTGCTCCCTCTGTCATGGCTTCTCTTGCTGCGTGGATCACTGCCCCTAGTCTGGTCTCTTCTCTGATTGCTCTAGTTACTGTGTGTAATACTGTCACTACCTCAGCCCCTCCTCTCATTGCTCCTGTCACTGCACCAATCACTGCCCTGTGTGCTGCTCCCTCTGTCATGGCTTCTCTTGCTGCGTGGATCACTGCCCCTAGTCTGGTCTCTTCTCTGATTGCTCTGGTTACTGTGTGTAATACTGTCTCTACCTCAGTCCCTTCTCTCATTGCTCCTGTTACTGCCCTGGTTACTGCCTCTAGTGCTGCCCTGTCTCCTCTTGCTTCAACTGGCTACTTCTTTTGAGATTTTGTGTTTAGAAACTCATTGGATCGCTCTGCTTCTGGTCTGATGATGGTTTCCAGTAGGGCTGCCTGACTTCCTCCATCTCTCTCCTGTGTTTCTCCTCATAATCTCCCCTCTCTCTCTCCCCCTCCTTCCTGCACTCCTCCTTCTCTTGCACCACCCTCACTCTGTCCTCTCTCCTCCTCATATATCCATCCAGTTTGATCCTGTGATTCTCTTCCTGTTCTCTCCTCAGCTCCTCTTCCAGCTCTCCTATCCTCTCCTCCAGCTCTCTGACCTTTTCCTCTCGTTTCTGCATTTCCAGTCTCATCTTCCATTCCAGGTTCTCCAGTTGTTGTAGGTGCATTTTCTTCAGTTTATCTTCCTCCTCCTTCAGTATCTCCTCTGCTCTTTGTCTGATCTTTGCTTCTGCCTCCTGGTACATCTCACTGGTGTAGTAGCTGCCATTGTTTCCCTTCACCATGTTGTATATCTTGTCCAGGAGCTTTGTGATCTGAGTGCCATTGCTCCGGTCCTCATTGTTGAGAACATTATACCTGTTCCCACATTTCTCAACAAGCTGCTGGAGCTCCTTGCTGACTGTCTCAATGTGATCTTCAATGGTCTTGCCTTTCAGTTTGTCACCGTGTGTGAAAAGGACCATGGTGTACCTCCTCACAGCCTCCTTACTGAATATCTCCTGGATGGTGCTCTGCTCTCTTCCTCTGTGAATCGGCCAGTGGGGTCCCGAGGCAGTCAGAGACTCGCAGCTGCTAATCTGGAGTTTGTCCTGAGAGGAGAGCTCTGGAGTGTCTCCCTGCAGCCACATATCCTTTTCTCTTCTCACACCCCCTCCACGTTCCTGCAGAGGAGGAGGAGCTGGATTCAGATCTAAACTCCTCTCTGCCCATGATCGTGATTCCTGCTGATGTTTCTGGTTACAGAGGGGGCACAACAGTGGTGACCCACAGCTCCTCGGGTACCTGGCCCTGAGGTACTTCTCCTCCTCCCTGTCCCTCGCTTCCCGGTCCTTCTTCCACCTCATCCTCTCTTCCTTTTTTTTCTTTCCTCAAAACTCAAAAAAGGAAAAAAAAACAAAAAAAATACTGCCCTGAGCCTCCAGGTGGCGCTATCCCACTCTGACAGCAAATATGGCAGGATGACAGAGGTTGAGACTCAGAGACAGTGTGAAAGTTTAAAAATAAAGCTTTTAATACATAAGAAATACAAAATAAACCGGCACGAGGGCCAAACAAAATGATTTCAAACAGAAATAACAGACAAAATAAATTTACAAATAAACGGTAAAGCCATCAAGATTCTTAACAACAAACCACAAACCACAAACCACAAACCACAAACCACAAACCACAAACCACAAACCACAAACCTTTCTCTCCTTCTGGAACTCTCCTCTAATGGGAGGCTGAAGCCTCCTTTTATGCCAGGTGGCTGGGTGATAATTGAATAATTAATTGCTCCCACCTGACGCAATCAACCTGGGCAGGGAGGAGAATTTAACCCCATCCCTGCCAGTATTTACAAGGGCAGAGCCCTGCTCTGCCACAAGTGTGTTGTTTAATTACTGTAGAATGTTCTGTGCCTTTGTTGCATGTTGAATATGTTTAAAGAGATGAGTTACGGTGAGATGTTTCTCAATGGAATTTTAAAAAGCTGGTTTAAAACATAACGGTAGATTTCATTCATTCTTTGCTTGAATTAAACAATTATGCTTTTAAGAATTTTTTTTATAATAATGGAATCATCTGGAACAAATGTGATTCTTATAAACTGAGTGCATTGTAATATGAAACCTGAGATTTTGTTCAAAGTTTACTGTGATAAAATAACTTATTTTAAAGGGGAGGAGGGCAGGAGTAAAACCATTTTAAAAGGGTAGCAGCTTCGCACCCCCATCAAACATTCAAAATCCTAAAAGGTATAGACAATGTCGACCCAGGGGACTTTTTTGACCTGAAAAAAGAAACAAGGACCAGGGGTTACAAATGGAGATTAGATAAAGGGGCATTCAGAACAGAAAATAGGAGGCACTTTTTTACACAGAGAATTGTGAGTCTGGAACCAACTCCCCAGTAATGTTGTTGAAGCTGACACCCTGGGATCCTTCAAGAAGCTGCTTGATGAGATTCTGGGATCAATAAGCTACTAACAACCAAACGAGCAAGATGGGCTGAATGGCCTCCTCTCGTTTGTAAACTTTCTTATGTTCTCATGTTCTTATGTTCATACATACATGAGCAGGAGGATGATGGGGAATGTAGTTCTGAAGGGTACATGTGAAGCCATCTTGGAAACAGAGCACAGTGGACTGCAAGTTTTTTTTTAATGTAAAAAAGTGGTCAGGGTGTCAAAATAAATAAATAAAAGCAATACACACACCTTACTTTAACAGTTGTAGCAACAAATGGGAACATGTAACACACAGAAAACACAACAATTTGAGTTCCCCTTTACAATGAGACAACATTACAAGTTAACAACATCACAGAAGAGTGAGGTATTGCATATTGTTATTTTAATCTTTTCTTTTTATTTATTTCAGTCTTATTTTACTTTCAGTACTATAATATTAATGTTTGTCTACATATTTGTTTCCCCACAAGGAAGTTTAAGTGAACCTCCATTTGACCCAGGTCTTACATTCCTGATACTACTGTTCATGTATGATGCTAAAGAGGGAATGTAATTAGTCTAGTCTAGCAGTGGAAAGAAACATTTTAGCAGTGATTTTACTATCTAGTTTAATGATATTTTATAAATATTTAGATTTACATTGCCATGAAATCCAGTGCTGTCACTAAGTAAGGCTTATTTTCTTCTCAGCTCAAGGCTCTTCTGGTGTAATTTATTGTAAATGTCATAATTTCTTGCTTTCATATTTTTAACAATTACCCTTCGAAGGTTAGTGTAGGGGAAGAGTAGAGCAGGGGTAGGTGAAGGGGTAGGGGAAGGGTTAGAGAAGGGGTAGGGGAAGGGTAGAGCAGGGGTAGGTGAAGGGTAGAGCAGGGGTAGGTGAAGGGTTAGAGAAGGTGTAGGGGAAGGGTAGAGCAGGGGTAGGTGAAGGGTAGAGCAGGGGTAGAGGAAGGGCATGTATTTAACATATCTCTCTTTATATACTGTACATATGTACTGTATTACTATTAAGGATGTGCAAATCATAATGCAAAGATGTCTAAGGTTACGATTTGGCCGTAGCAGCTACTATTTTTTGGAGGTACTGCTTCGGCGCTACGTTGAAGAGGTATGTATAATTGTGGGAGGATAGTGGGCGGAGCTTAGGGAAGGACCAGAAATGACAGCACAAAGGAGCCGGAATTGACGTTTAGTCCTGGAGCCCTGTACCAACAATGGTATCTGGGCAGGATTTTATTTTAACACACAATGAAAATAAACAGTCTAGTGTTGCAGAAAACAAACAAGAAAACCACCTGGAATACCAGCAATGGTAAACTCAGGTTTCAAATAAAAAGAGTAAACAAAAACATTGCGGTTACAAAAACAACGAAAAAGGAAGCACTGGGTTTCTCCGTGCTACTGCAGTGGGTTTCCTCTCATTGCCTCTTGGCTCCCTTCCAAGGAATAACGACTAGTCCTGGGATTTTTTCCCACCGCAGTAGTCCACTAAGGTTTTCCAAAGATTCAGGATTCTGTGAATTACAGCAGGTTTGTAAAAGCAAAACAACAAAGCACAGCGCGTCTTTTCCATGTTTTCAGTTCAGGACAGGGAGAGCGAATGGCAAAACCACACTGCCTAAATACTGCAGAGTCCCGCCCCTGCAATCAGCACGCTGCCCCATGTCAGCCAATCGACGAGCACAGCACAGCAGAATGCAATGATGGGACTCGCGGCTGCATGGTTACATCTTGTGCCAAGATGGCCGCCCAACCCGGAACTTCCTGTCTGGTCAGAGTTCAGCCTCCTGACCCAATCACGGTCAACCCTACACAACGCTGCCAGTGGTTGAGAGGGCGAATTACGACAGGGACTCCTTTCAATCTTGTCACAATAATGCTACGATTTTTAATAAATACATGACGGATACTCCCTGAACGTTTATGAAATATAATTTCAATACCATGCTTTTTTGTTGTTTATTTTTTTAATGAATTAATGGTTCATAATACTGTATTTCACTGACAGATTGTTGTTTCATTGACATACTAAAATCTCTGAGCCTGGTTGCTTAGTAACCAATTTAGAAACTGAAACTGCCACACAAAACTATAAACAGTTGTTTTTATATTACCGAATTTATATATTACATCATTATATTGCGTATTGTGCTTATGAATCCTGTGCTTGCACTGTATTTTTTTCAGAAAAAACAAAAACTAAAAACAAATTACGAGTAGTATACTGGTAGTGTTTAATGCAAAACCCCATAAACCCTAATTTTATACATGAATAAGAAAACATCTGTACCTCTAAATAATAGTTGATCTCTGTTTATCACGGGATGGGATGGGATTTTTTTTTGAACCTGACAAAAGAAACAAGGACCAGGGGTCACAAATGGAGATTAGATAAAGGGGCATTCAGAACAGAAAATAGGAGGCACTTTTTTACACAGAATTGTGAGGGTATGGAACCAACTCCCCAGTAATGTTGTTGAAGCTGACACCCTGGGATCCTTCAAGAAGCTGCTTGATGAGATTCTGGGATTAATAAGCTACTAACAACCAAACAAGCAAGATGGGCTGAATGTTAGTGTTTCCAGGGTATATGTGACGGGCTAATGTGTTAATTTGAAGTTTGTCTCTGGGGGTTTTAAAAAGAATAATGTAACTGCCATTTAAGTTTATTGTATGACTCATTTTTCCTTGAAAAAACAAATTTTGAACCCGATACATATTTTGTAAAGACTTTTCATATTTCATCATTATCGCTATCAGCCTCCATTAAATTGTCTATAATGATTAAATTGACTTTGTTAGGAGGCAATAATGTATCATCACACAAAGAGGCCGGTATTTCTTCACAAATTTTAAATTTGTAAATCTACTCAGCAGATCATCGTATAGCGGTTGTCAGCAATTATAGCAGTATATGATGTTCTCAGGTACTTGGGACAGGATCTGAGGAGCGTTTTCTAAAAGTGTTTTCACAAAATAACTTTTCACTGAACTAGACGGTCCAGATATTATAGCAGCAAAAGGGGTTGTTAGTCAAACATCAAAGCCTGAATCAGTATCCATAAGGGAGAATAGTGTAATCAGCTAGGAACACCCTCTTATTGTACACGATCTGAAAGGTTTTCTTTAATGGCTTGTTTTCAAGGTGAAATTCTTTGTCACTTCTGTAAATTTGGGTGCCCTTAATCAAGATTGGCTCTGGAGGGGGGGTATTTCTATCCGTCTGTACAAAGTTTTGAACTAATCTTTTCAAAGATTCAAGGTTGATTATTTTGGAATTTTCATAAATTCCGACACAAATTCTGTAATGTATTCACCGGGTTTAAGCTCACTAGTTAATTCCCTAAGATAGTTGCCTAGCTGAGGGACCCAATCCCCAGGTTTACTCACAAAGATAACAGAGTCTTTGTGAGTAAAGTTGAAAAGCGTGTTTTCTGCATAGATTGTACTATTGTACTTAGAAAGCTGTAATAGAACTCTGAACAGACAGACAGCCTTTGAACTCTGTTTTAGTGAAAGCGCATTTCACGTTGCATAAATATTTTAGTTTTATGCTATTTTTATAACTAGTTATTTAGTTTTATAATTTTATATGTGCATAGAGCTTTCTACATCTGTTTACACAGAAGTTTATTGCGTAAAGTTTATTTTATTACAGTTTTTCATATTTATGTATATGTGCTCATTTTGAAAATAATAAGAAAAAGATTTCATTTTCAAAGTAAATATGGTGTTTCTGCTCTGAAAATGTTATGTATGATGTTCATAAATAGAAATATTAAGTTGAATCTGTTCGTTTGTTTTTCATTTTCATATTGAAGCCATTTTAAAATGGAGCCGCACATTTTGCGGGTGCGGCACTTGTATGTAATACGAAATCTCAGCGGTTCTAGTGTTAAAAGGTTTTTAGGCCTTAAATAAATTAATAAAGACAGTACATAATCTTTGAAACTCTCAAGCAGACAACAAACCCCTTTTCAAAATAAAACCCTCTGAATGTCAATAACACATTGGCGCAGTACATTGCTTTTTAAAACAAAACACAGCCAGTCTATCCCTTTAACATGCAAACTTTAGACCGTTACAACATACATTCGTTTTTAAAAATAGACACCATCAAACCCTTTTGGCACTTTTGTTATTAAAACGAGCACATCCATGTTATATTTTAACAGGGTAACCCGCCTGTGACAGAAATCCAATGATTCTTGGTTGTAAATCTCCCTCCCGACCTGTGAGGGCGCTAAGCAGCGAGAACAGATTTCCCTGGACGGGCTGGCCTGACAGTTCTTTCCCCAGGTCGGGAAGTCGGCCAGTCTGGATGAAGGCAAGACTCCGTTGCAAGAATGCATTGACCTGGAAGGGAAACGACGTGGCAGCCGCAGATTGGAGAAGCAGTTCCACTCGTTTACCAAGGGGTCATGTGTGACAGCATAAAAGGGGACGGAGAATCGCACTCTGTTCCTTCGCTTTGGTTACAAGAAATAACCCTGGAAGGACCCGTGCAGTATTGTGATAACGTATCGTGAGTGTTTGTTTTGTCTTGTCTATAATTGTTGATTGTTGTATATTAATAGACAGCTAACACGTTCCGGAGCTGTTGCCAAAGGCCAGCACAAAACCTGGAACAGCACTGCACTATTGTCATGCATTAAACTGTATCACTCACCACGAGCACTACAGCACACACCCAGGACTGGTGACCGTGTTTGTACATTGTGGGAGGGATATTTGTGTTTATTATTTGGGACTGCAAACCCGTTATTATTTACCCCGTGCACTACACAGTGCTGTGTATTGCCAGGGATCGTTATTTGGCCACCAGACCTGGATTGTATAAATAAAAGTACTTTTCTAACTGGATTACAAATCTCTGTTTGTTCATTGCGCACTGCGCCACTCCTGCACCTGTACACAATCAACCACTTTGCCACACCACCCTTTAAACAGGTGAACTTCTCAAGCAGTTAACAAAACAATTATATTTCAAAATAACAGCCTCCAAAACATCTCAGCATATAAGTGTGGTAGTTATTTTGTATTAATTCCTGTTATTGATGACTTCAATATGACCACTGGTTGATTTGTAAGCGCTTTTAACATAAAGTTGCTTAGTTTCTCTTGTGGTTGTCATTGCTTGTAAATATTGGCAGGGATGGGGTTAAATTCCCCTCCCTGCCCAGGATTATTGTGTCAGGTGACTGGAGGTTTATTGGAGTAATTAACAGTCAATCAGCACCCAGCCACTTGACATAAAAGGAAGCCTCAGCTACTCATTAGAGAGAGGTAGCTGAGGAAGCAAGGGTGGTTTTTCTATGTGTGCTGTTTGTTTTTTTAAATTTTGCAATCCAGTGAAGGCAAAGCTCAGCCTGGAAGATTTATTTTCTGTAAGTTTTACTTTGTATTTATTGTTTGTGTTATAAAAACCTTTTGTTTGTCCCTCGTGCTTGTTTATTTTGTGTCTTTTATTTAATAAAATTATTTTGTTTGAACTGCAGTCTGTCACTGGGCCTCATCCCTTGCGTCACCCTGTCACATGTGGTGTCAGAGTGGGATATAGCACCTCCGGGAGGCTCACAGCAGTACTGCAGGATTTTGATTAGCAAATTTTTTTTGTGAGCGTTTTTTTTTGTTGAAAATAAAAAGAGAAAGATGGGCAGAAGAAGCAGGCAGCGGCAGCAGCGACAGCAGCAACAAAAGCTGCTGCCACCCCAGCTGGAGGACCTAGCCAGCCTTTTTCCCTGGTGTTCCTGGTGTGGGAAGGAGGACCACTGCTGGAGATCCTGCCCAGAGGTGCCACCAGCAGACTGGTGTCACCGCTGCGAGGTCTACGGCCACAACTGGGCAGGATGCTCCTACACCCAGGCCCAGGAAGAGGAGCAACTGCCACCCCAGGTACCAGTGTCCACCCCTCTACCTCCACTGCCACTGGGTTCACCATCATCCCGTGAGATTTGGGACTGGTTGGTACACCCAGAGGGGGTTCTCTTCAGTGACCTCCCCCTAGCCTGTGGTGCCGAGATGGGGGGAGGTGGGATGAATGGGAAAGGCAACACCACCCGGCGTCCATTCAAGAAATCGCCTTGATGGTTTTAGGGTATCTGGCCGAAGACATGGGAGAGGCCCCAGTTGTTCGAGAGCCAGCGGGGGTGGAGCTGCCATCCCGAGAGCCAGAGGGGGTGGAGCTGCCATCCAGAGAGCCAGAGGGTGTGGAGCTGCCGTCCCGAGAGCCGGAAAGGGAGGAACTGCCGTCCCGAGAGCCGGAAGGGGAGGAGACACGAACCCGAGAGCCGGAAGGGGATGAGCCACGGACCCGAGAGCCAGAAGGGGAGGAGCCACGGACCCGAGAGCCAGAAGGGGAGGAGCCACGGACCCGAGATCCAGAAGGGGAGGAGCCACAGACCCGAGAGCCAGAAGGGGAGAAGCCACAGACCCGAGAATCGGAAGGGGAGAAGGCTGACGCCCCTCAGCAGCCCTTGCACAGGCTGCTGAGAGGAGCTCAGCGGAGGCGCACCCGACTGCGATGGCAGGAGGAGCCAGCCCGACCTCAGAGGCTGCTACAATGGCCACAGCCACCACCGCCGATGCCGGAGTGGCCGCCGTCTCCGCGTGCTGTTCCCGAGGGTCCACCGTCTCCGCCTGCTGTTCCCAAAGGTCCGCCTGCTGTTCCTGAGGGTCCGCTGTCTCCGCCTGCTGTTCCCGAGGGTCCGCCGACTCCGCTTGCTGTTCCCGAGGGTCCGCCACCAGAGGGAGACGGGCCGCCGTTCCCACCACCTGGGGAAGCCTATTGTTATTGCTGTGTTTATTATTATTATTATTATTATTATTATTATTATTATTATTATTATGTTGTATTATTATTATTATTCCACACAAACAACATCGCAGAGTTATGAAAATGCATACTTAAGTAGATGCCTCTGGCTGGACAACCAGACTGGCGTCCCCAAATGAAAAAGTCACATGGTTCGACCGCCATATTGGATCTCGTGGAAATTTTGGGAATTTTTCTAAACTCTTGCCGTTAAAAACAACTTAAAGTGGAACTATGACAATGACAGCAGATAGTGCAGCAATGCCCTATAAAAAACATATATTCAATCGAGGTCGATTGAACAATTACTTTGCCCGCTATACTGGATTGGCGCCAAATATTCAACAATCTTCTTGTCTTAAACCGCAACATCAATCGACACCTAAAATGGCACGCATGTTCATGACCAGGTCCTTTCTACCGTTTGTAAAATCCATGCTTTTTCGTTAAAAACATGTCGCAGCAGCAAATAACCGTTTCACGACGGCTCTATTTTCTTACATTCGTGCATGAATCCAAGGTGCAATACACTACACTCATGAAACTTTATATGACCATAAAGACTCACGTGAAGTACTGGTGATATGAAAATGACACATTTTGATCACATGGTTTGGCGGCCATATTGACAATAGTAAAAAAACTATTGCAACCCATAACAAGAACACCATTGTACTTATGCTCTTCAATGTCAACACAATTGCACAGACCATTGGAAAGTAATAACTGCTGAAGATTGAAACAGATTGCTCACACGGTGCGGCGGCCATATTGGAATTTACGTTGAAATTTTAACTCCTAGGGCGTGCCGACAGGGTCATAGTTATAATGGAACACATATAGGAAGTCATATGTGCTCTATGAAAAAATGTCATCGCCCGTGACCTCTGACCTCTCCTAAAGGTCAAATGTGATGCATGACATCATCAACATACGCAACTGGCTACAGTGCCTTGCATAAGTATTTACCCCCCTTGGACTTTTCCACATTTTGTAGTGTTACAACCTGGAATTAAAATGGATTTAATTAGGTTTTTTGTCACTGATCTACACAAAATAGTCCATAATGTCGAAGTGGGGAAAAAAATCTACATATTTTTCAAAATTATTTACAAATACAAAACTGAAAAATCTTGATTGCATAAGTATTCACCCCCTTTGTTGTGACACCCCTAAATAAGCTCTGGTGCAACCAATTGCCTTTTGAAGTCACATAATTAGTTGAATGGAGTCCACGTGTGTGCATTTAAAGTGTCACATGATCTCAGATTAAATACACCTGTTTCTGGAAGGCTCCAGAGTTTGTTAGAGAGCATATCTAAACAAACAGCATCATGAAGACCAAGGGGCTATCAAAACAGTCCGGGATAAAGTTCTGGAGAAGCACCAATCAGGGTTGGGTTATAAAAAAATATCCCAAACTTTGAACATCCCCCGGAGCACCGTTAAATCCATTATTAAAAAATGGAAAGAATATGGCACAACCGCGACTCTGCCTAGAGAAGGCCATCCACCAAAACTCAGTGACCAGGTAAGGAGTGCATTAGTCAGAGAAGCAACCAAGAGGCCAATGGTAACTCTGAAGGAGCTGGAGAGATCCACAGCTGAGATGGGAGAAACCGTCCATGGGACAACCATAACCCTGACGCTTCACAAATCTGGGCTTTATGGAAGAGTGGCGAGAAGAAAGCCATTGCTGAAAAAAACCCACATCAAATCCCGTTTGAATTTTGCCAAAAGGCATGTGGGAGACACAGCAAACATGTGGTAAAAGGTTCTCTGGTCTGATGAGACCAAAATTGAACTTTTTGGCCTTAGCGCAAAATGCTTTGTGTGGCGCAAAGCCACCACTGCTCATCACCCTGAGAACACTATCCCCACGGTGAAGCATGGTGGTGGGAGCATCATGTTATGGGGATGCTTTTCATCGGCAGGGACTGGGAAACTGTTCAGGATTGAGGGCAAGATGGATGGAGCCAAATACAGGGAAATTCTAGAGGAAAACCTGTGTCAGTCTGCAAGAGACCTGGGACTGGGGCGGAGGTTCACCTTCCAGCAGGACAATGACCCTAAACACACAGCCAAAGCTACACTGGAGTGGTTTAAAAACAAGAACCTGAATGTCTTAGAATGGCCCAGTCAAAGCCCAGACCTCAATCTGTGGCAAGACTTGAAAATTGCTGTTCACCAACGGTCCCATCCAACTAGACAGAGCTTGAGCAATTTTGCCAAGAAGAATGGGCAAAAATTGCAGGATCCAGATGTGCAAAGCTGGTAGAGACTTACCCAAAAAGACTCACAGATGTAATTGCTGCCAAAGGTGCTTCTACCAAGTATTGCCTCAGGGGGGTGAATACTTATGCAACCAACAAAAGTCTTCTTGTTTGTTTAATTAACTTTTGTGTCACAATAAAAAAAAATTTGCACCTTCAAAGTGTTAAGTATGTTGTGTAAATCAAATGGTAAAACTCCCAATTAAATCCATTTTAATTCCAGGTTGTAACACTACAAAATGTGGAAAAGTCCAAGGGGTGTATAAAACTGCCTATAACTTCTTATCGGCTGCACCAAAATGCACCAAAATGCACGAAATTTGAAACAGATGTAGAGGACTATGGAATGTTGTGCCATGATCAATATGGCGGCCTTTGGTCACATGGTGTGGCAGCCATCTTGGATTTAATGAAAATTTTAAGTAATTTTCAAAAGTCTTCTTATCATGAATGGTAAATACCACAGCTGTGAAAAGTTTTGTACATAGTGCGCTAACCAATGCGCTTAAATTTCACGATAACTGCTTGGAAGCCTTCATAGTTGCTAGCAACTCTAGTTATTATTAGGCTTTCCAGCCATAGGCTGGGAAGCCTATTGTTTTTGTTAGGATTATTATTATTATTATTAGGCTTCCAAGCCGTTGGCTGGGGAAGCCTATTGTTTTTGTTAGGATTATTATTAGGCTTCCAAGCCGTAGGCTGGGGAAGCCTATTGTTTTTGTTAGGATTATTAGGCTTCCAGGCCAGAATGGCCGGGAAGTCTATTGTTGTTGTAAAGATTTTTATTATTATTATTATTATTAGGCTTCCAGGCCACAATGGCCGGGAAGCCTATTGTTGTTGTAAAGATTTTTATTATTAGGCTTCCAGGCCAAAATGGCTGGAAGCCTATGTTGTTGTTAAGATTTTTATTATTAGGCTTCCAGGCCAGAATGGCTGGAAGCCTACTGTTGTTGTAAAGATTATTATTATTATTATTATTATTATTATTATTATTATTATTATTATTATTATTATTATTATTATTTTTCCTTCCTCCCAAATTACAAAAGCCTGTAACTTTTAAAAGGCAGCACCAAAACTCAGGAAATTTGGCACGGATGTAGAGGACTATGGGATGTTGTGCCATGGTCAATATGGCGGCTTTTGGTCACATGGTGTGGCAGCCATCTTGGATTTAATGAAAATTTTGGGAAATTTTCAAATGTCTTCTTCTCATGAACGGTACATAGTACAGCTATGAAAATTCTTGTACATAGTGTGCTCATGCCAAGGATTGATTCTACTTAAGGAAAAGTTGATCGGTCACATGGTGTGGAAACTATGTGCCATTTTGCGTAAAACGCTTAAACGACATCTCCTCATGAACTCTTTGGCCGATTGACGTGAATCTTGGGTATATGTTATCTTTGTAGTGTCCTCTAAAAAAAACTATTCAGGAAAAGTTCCTACATGAACAAACATGACTGCCATGAGCCAATCAATGTGGGTGATATGGCACTTTTGCCCAAATAATACCCTGAAATGATACATTCCCACCACTAGGGACAGCTGTTGCCATGGAAACGTGAGCAAGGTCTAGGGAAAAAAAGGCAGCCATTTTTTTGCTAGTGTCTGGCAAGAACTGTTTTACTAACTCGTGTAACTTTAAACACAGTAATTACACTGGAATGGCTAGTATTATATTACACATACACACTGTACAGTGTACAATGCCTCATACTGTAACTAAGAACTTTTTTTTAAGAACTGTTGCAGCTGCTTCAACGCTGGGAAAAGAAATGCAGCACGAGCGCTCACTAAGTACGAGAAAAATGACTGTAATCTCTGACCTAATGTTGTTTATTTATTTAAAATAACCTTGTGGACATGCAGGCATATACAGAACTGTAGACATACTGAAACACACTAATTATTTGAAAAAAATACCGTGATCTCGTGCTGTATAGAAATGTCTTATAATCATTTTTTTTTTTTGAAACGCTGTTGTAACTGAACAGCAGGCAAAAAAACCTGCATGTATTTTTAAACCACAACACAATCGTAATACTAATATGTTTAATACATGCGCTTAACAAATCACACGAATACAGTTTGCTTAAAAATCGTCATATAATTATTTTTACAACACAGTCACAAATCCTGAATCTGCTGCAAAAAAGCCGCTCGTGTAAGCCATTGAAAAGACGCTTTGGAGGGAGGGAGGGAGCGCGGCGGGGGGGTCGACTTTGCAAACGTATCATTCAGGTTATGAGTGCCATAGACAGAACTGTTCAAAATCGCTTCCTCTATTAAATACAATTGTAAGGACGAAGATCACACGGTTATTCACAGAGAATCCCTCCCCAAAACAGCGGACATATTAGTGTAAGAGGTGCTGATCAGCTTGTTCTGCTGTAATGTTCTTTGTTTACTTAAATTAACCACGTGGACATACAAGTGTAGCCAGGCAACCACAGGGAAACATGCGTGTTGTAGTTCTGTCAAGCTAGTAAATAAATAAAAATAATAATAAATAAAACTACAACGAGCAGAACTTCAAAAGCGCATCATGTTCTGGTTGTTCCTTTAGAACTGCAGTGCTCTCTGACACTCGTGCTGTCAGACAAGGTAAACGTGAAGCAGGCAGCAGTGATGTACTAAGCCTGCCGTGTACTTGTGTATTTATGTTTTTGTCTTTTAAATATAACAGGTATGTGCCTCGCACTACAGTATAAAAAGACATATATTGTAAACTAAGAAAACATTTTTTGAAGAACTGTTGCAGCTGTTCAACTCTGGGAAAGAAATGCACCACACGCGTGCGCACACGCACACACACGCGCGCTCACTAAGTACGAGAAAAATGACTGTAATCTCTGCCCTAATGTTTTTTATTTATTTAAAATAAGCTTATGGACATGCAGGCATATACAGAACTGTAGACATACTGAAACACACTAAATATTTAAAAAAATACCATGATCTCGAGCTGTATACAAATGTTTTGTAATCATTTTTTTTTAAACGCTGTTGTAACTGTATAGCAGGAATAATAAAAAACACATTTATTTTTAAACCAGAACACAATAGTAATACTAATTTGTTTAATACATGAGCTTTACAAGTCACACGAATACAGTTTGTTTAAAAATCGGGGGGGGGGGGACTTTGAAGTGTATCTTTCATTAACTGGTTATTTCAGTTAATTAAATAAAAGCTGACCAGCTTCTCTGCTATAATGTTAAAAGTAACCTCGTGGACATGCAGGCAGAAGCCAAAAAAAACAAAACACCTGCACTATTCTTTTTAACACTAGAACCGCCACAGTAGTCATTTTTGACGGTTTTCACTTTTAAAATTGAAATTACTATGCGTGTGTTAAAGATCCACGGTTGTCTGTTCTTGACTTTTCGTAAATACATGTATTGAATATATTGACGACGTTTGAAAGTCAGAATTGCAAAAATAAAAAAAAGTTATGAGCACTTCTACCTAGAAGCGCCAAAAGTAGTCATTTTGACGGCTTGTTACAACACATGCTTTTATTATTAATATAACCTACAATGCGCTATATGGCCCTATATGCTCTAATTTTCAAAATAAAGCCTTTTATATTTATTTTTTCATTTAAATACGATGTTTCTGCTATGCAAATGTTAGATATGATGTTTATAAATAAAACTTTTGAGTTGTATCTGATAGTTTGGGGGGCACTTTGCAAGCGTATCTTTAATTAACTAGTTATTTCATTTAAATAAAAGTATATACAGAACGGTTAAGAATCGCTTGCTCTATAACCGTGTTATTTTATAATTGTAGCTGACCAGCTTCTATGCAGTACTCACCACCTTTTCCACAGCTCACTGCTTCAGCCATAATCTTATACCTATTTAACCTTATCTTGTTACCTGTAGTATCCCACTATTAGAACAAAAAACGAAATATCACTATGTTTTACATTAACATGCAGAAAAAAAACAAAGTTTGGCCTTTAACTATGGGGTGGTACAAGGTTGCCCTCTTGTGGCGAACTGTACAACAGTCTCTGGAGACAAAGACTGCTTTGGAAAATCTCACCACAGGAGGCCGCTTATGACCATGAAAAGCATATACTGCTTAATACTATTATCACATCTAACAGTAAATTATATAATGGTTAAAAAATACTGTGCCCAGTTTATTTTTTAACAGTGTAAAATAGACATTTTTTTATATTATTATTTGAATTTTTGTTTTCATAAAATTACTATAATCTCGGGGTGTACAGAAAATTGACAGCCGGGGTATTTCAAATATGCAACTGAAAGTTCCACAGCGCGAATTGCACTCCCACAACGAATCGCAAGTAGTTATCAAAAGGAATAATAAATAGACATTTATAAAATACTAACCGTTATCCTGCAAAAAACACACACGATAAAATGATGCTTTCCAATTAGAAAAATGTTCGTACGATTTAGATTTTCACGAGTCTCAAACCGTATCTTTTTCTGCTGTAAAGGACTGGAAGCCTTCAAGTTGCCTGCAACTTCTAGTTATTATTATTATTATTATTATTTTTTTCCTTCCTCCCAAATTACAAAAGCCTATAACTTTTAAACGGCTACACCAAAACTCACGAAATTTGGCATGGATGTAGAGGATTGTGATGGGGTGCAGCCTATTTTGTGGTGGTTCTGTGTTTTTTGTATTGTTTAGAGTAGATATGAGTGAGTTTGGGGTGTGGTTCAGTGAATTTGTGTGAGGAATGTGTGGAATGTGCCTGGGCCAATGAGGTGCGAATTGCCCAATTAGCCCAGGCACCTGTATAAAAGGGAGTGGTTGGGTATGTTAGTGGGTGAGTGTTTGTAACAGTGAGAAGACGTGTGTGAGAGAGTGAGTGATTCTTTTTGTATAGTTCGGGTTTAGAGCCTGTTTTTGTGTTTGTCTTTTTGGTTGGCCATTGTGCCTTTTTATTTGTGTTTTGTCAATTAAAATATTTTGGTTTCACTGCATTTTCTGTCTCTGAGTCTTCCCTCTGCTGCTATCCTGCCACAGTTGGTGTCAGAAGTGGGATAGCGCCCCCTGGAGACTCAGATCGGAAGTGCAGTTTTTTTTGTTTTGTTTTTGGGGGAAAAAAAAAGAAAATGGAGCTGGCCCAGGAGGAGGCAGATGACAGCTGGGAGCTATTTTTAAAAGGGCTCACGGCAGAGTTGTGCCCCGGCTGTGGGGCATATGGACACACAGTGGCCATCTGCCCCACCCAGTATGAGGAGGAGGAGCTGCCGCTGCAAGAGCCGGAAGAGGAGGATCCAGTGTGTCCTGTGTCCGGAGGGGATGAGCCAGTGCATCCTGTGTCCGGAGGGGAAGGAGCCAGTGCGTCCTGTGTCCGGTGGGGAGGAGCCAGCGCGTCCTGTGTCCGGAGGGGAGGAGCCAGTGCATCCTGTGTCCGGAGGGGAGGAGCCAGTGCATCCTGTGTCTGGAGGGGAGAAGCTGAAGGCCCAAACCCCTATTTTTTTTTGGGAGGGACGAGGGCGTGAAGCTCAGGGTCCACAGCAGCCGTTGTTTTTGCTGCTGAAGGGAGCCCAGCGGAGACGCCCGCCACCAGCCCTACCCCCGCTGTCGGAGGAGCCGGCAGCACCACCAGCCCTACCCCGCTGTCGGAGGAGCCGGCAGCGCACCAGCCCTACCCCGCTGTCGGAGGAGCCGGCAGCGCCACCAGCCCTAACCCCGCTGTCGGAGGAGCCGACAGCGCCAACAGCTCTAACCCCGCTGTCGGAGGAGCCAGCAGCGCCACCGGAGGGAGACGAGCTGCTGTTCCCGCCTCTCCCACCAGAGGGAGACGAGCTGCTGTTCCCGCCTCCGCCACCAGAGGGAGACGAGCTGCTGTTCCTGCTCCCGCATTAGAGGAGCTGGAGCGGGCTCTACCTCTTGTCGCCAACAGTGAAGAGGAACTCTGGCCGCTGCCACCCTGGCCGGAGGTTCCTGCACTGTTGGCCACTCCCGAGGGTTCGCTGCTGCTGCCGTCGCCTCCCGAGGGTCCACTGCTGCTGCCGTCGCCTCCCAAGGGTCCGCTGCTGCTGCCGTCGCCTCCCGAGGGTCCGCTGCTGCTGCCGTCGCCTCCCAAGAGTCCGCTGCTGCTGCCGTCGCCTGGGGTCGTCAGGGATCCTGCTTCGCCTGGGGTCGCCAGGGATCCTGCTTCGCCTGGGGTCGTCGAGGGTCCTGCTTCGCCTGGGGTCGCTACACTGTGGCCGGAGCCCCACGGAGGGGAGTTGCCGGCCGTGAAGAAAGGGGGGGAGATCAGGAGACCAGCTCCCCCAGCCGCACTTTCGCGGCAGGATAGTGTGTGGCGGGAGCCCCAGAAGAGGGAGCTGCCAGCCACGAAGAATTGGGGGGTGCCGGACCTCCCACCATGGCCACCCCCATGTACACTGTGCTTCCCCCTCTTCCGGGACTTTGAGACTGAGGGGGGAGGTGGCCATTTAGGCCATGTTGTGCTGCGCACAAGGAGGGGAGGTGTGTGATGGGGTGCAGCCTATTTTGTGGTGGTTCTGTGTTTTTTGTATTGTTTAGAGTAGATATGAGTGAGTTTGGGGTGTGGTTCAGTGAATTTGTGTGAGGAATGTGTGGAATGTGCCTGGGCTAATGAGGTGCGAATTGCCCAATTAGCCCAGGCACCTGTATAAAAGGGAGTGGTTGGGTATGTTAGAGGGTGAGTGTTTGTAACAGTGAGAAGACGTGTGTGAGAGAGTGAGTGATTCTTTTTGTATAGTTCGGGTTTAGAGCCTGTTTTTGTGTTCGTCTTTTTGGTTGGCCATTGTGCCTTTTTATTTGTGTTTTGTCAATTAAAATATTTTGGTTTCACTGCATTTTCTGTCTCTGAGTCTTCCCTCTGCTGCTATCCTGCCACAAGGACTATGGGATGTTGTGCCATGGTCAATATGGCGGCTTTTGGTCACATGGTGTGGCAGCCATCTTGGATTTAATGAAAATTTTGGGAAATTTTCAAATGTCTTCTTCTCATGAACGGTACATAGTACAGCTGTGAAAATTTTTGTACATAGTGTGCTCATGTCCACGATTGATTTTGCGTAAGAAAAAAGTTGATCGGTCACATGGTGTGAAAAGTATGTGCCATTTTGCTTAAAACGCTTAAACGACCTCCCCTCATGAACCCTTTGGCCATTTGACGTGAATCTTGGGTATATATTATCTTTGTAGTGTCCTCTAAAAAAAGATATTCAGGAAAACTTCCTACATGAACAAACATGGCTGCCATGAGCCAATCCATGTGGGTGATATGGCATTTTTGCCCAAAAAATACCCTGAAATGATACATTCCCACCACTAGGGACCTGTTGCCATGGAAATGTGAGCAAGGTCTAGGAAAAAAAAGGCAGCCATTTTTTTGCTAGTGTCTGGCAAGAACTGTTTTACTAACTCGTGTAACTTTAAACACAGTAATTACACTGGAATGGCTAGTATTATATTACACATACACACTGTATAGTGTGCAATGCCTCATACTGTAACTAAGAACATTTTTTTAAGAACTGTTGCAGCTGCTTCAACGCTGGGAAAAGAAATGCAGCACACGCGCACACACACACACGCTCACTAAGTGTGAGAAAAATGACTGTAATCTCTGCCCTAATGTTGTTTATTTATTTAAAATAACCTTGTGGACATGCAGGCATATACAGAACTGTAGACATACTGAAACACACTAATTATTTGAAAAAAATGCCGTGATCTCGTGCTGTATAGAAATGTCTTGTAATCATTTTTTTTTTTTTTGAAACGCAGTTGTAACTGAACAGCAGGCAAAAAAAAAAAAAAAAAAACACATATTTTTAAACCACAACACAATCGTAATACTAATATGTTTAATACATGCGCTTTACAAATCACACGAATACAGTTTGCTTAAAAATCGTCATATAATTATTTTTACAACACATTCACAAATCCTGAATCTGCTGCAAAAAAGCCACGTGTGTAAGCCATTGAAAAGACATTTTGGAGGGAGGGAAGGAGGGCGCGTGGGGGTCGACTTTGCAAGCGTATCTTTCAAGTAATGAGTGCCATAGACAGAACTGTTCAAAATCGCTTGCTCTATTAAATACAATTGTAAGGACTAAGATCGCATGGTTATTCACAGAGAATCCCTCCCCAAAACAGCAGACATTTTAGTATAATAGGAGCGGATCAGCTTGTTCTGCTGTAATGTTATTTCTTTACTTAAAATAACCACATGGACATACAAGTGTAGCCAGGCAACCACAGGGAAACATGCGTGTTGTAGTTATGTCGAGCTAGTAAATAAATAAAAAATGAAAAAAATGACTGTAATTTCTGCACTAATGTTGATTGTTTATTTGAAACAACCTTGTGTACATGCAAGCATATGCAGAACTGTAGACATACTGAAACACACTAATTATTTGAAAACAAATACCGTGATCTTGTGCTGTATACAAATGTTTTGTAATCTTTTTTAAAACGCTGTTGTAACTGTATAGCAGGAAAAATAAAAAAACACACTTATTTTTAAACCACCCGGCAAACACAATGATATCATAAAAATGTTATATAAACATTTTGCCAAACATCACGAAAATGTTTTTTCACAATGTTTAAATGATATGAAAATGTAGGGGCTCAGAAACATTTTTACAATGTTATCACATAACATTATATAAAAAACATTTTAAAATGTTATAAAAACATTTTACCAAACATCACGAAAATGTTTTTTCACAATGTTTAAAATATATGAAAATGTAGGGGCTCAGAAACATTTTTAAAATGTTATCACATAACATAAAAACATAAGTCTATCATCTTATTGTGCTTAGAAAATAGGTTAATTTTTAGAAATTAAGATAGACACATGTTTATTTAAAAATGAATATAAGTTTATTATTAAACTAAAAAAGTGGTCATAAACGAGAATAATAACAATGTCTATAATAATAAATATAGCTGCAAGCAGCAATGCAGGAAAGAAAGTGAGAGAAAACAAAGCAGAATTATCCAACTCCTCCTCCTCTAATGATCTGACTCCTCCTCTTCATCCATTCTTGGATGTTGGGTCCCTCTCCTTTCCCTCCTTGCTCTGTGCCTCTAAAAAAAAAAATCGTGTATATTGGCGTGTCATAGAAACGTTTTTACTGATGCAGAAATAAAGCAAAATGTTAATGTACCAAAGAATCTGGCAAATCTGGTCCCTAAAGCTGTTTTACTGGTGTGCAAGACAGAAAGGTAACATCTGTCAAAATCTTTTGGCTGTAGACATGGATTGCACTGAATCTATATATACAGATATAATTTAGTTTTCTATATTTTTTTCTATAAATAAGATACCAAGAATACCAAGAGAATAATTATAAGGACTGAAATGCAATAATACTAACCCTCTCATAATTAATGCCCCCGGGTTGATTAGGTGCATTCCTCAATACTTCACCAATCTCGTAGAATATTTCATTTTCTTTAAATTTGTCCAGTGTGGACTTTTTGATTGCTCCTATGAAGGAGATAAAAAAATGTTATTCTTGCCATTATAAGAATTGATGTGGTGTACATCATTATTTAAAGTAAATGGCTTTAAATATCACTTTCTACTGCCTTGCGATCAATATAAAAGGATCTTACAGTATAAGAATGTATTATGTGTTTACTGGCAATCTATTTTTTTATGTAAGTTGAAGTATGTTGAGTTTACATTTAAGCATGGTTTACATTTAAGCATTTGAGCAGGAAAGAAAATGCAATAGCCAAAGGTTCCTGAGGGCTCAAATGCTATTAGAATATAAATACTAAAATAATAAAAAAGTTTTATTTTTTCCCCAAATTTTATGAAGCTAGTTTTTATCCAGTTCCACAGAGTGCTTTAACTATACCCTTCTTTCCGTGCTGAGAACACTGGATGAAGAAAAGAAACCTAACTGGAAAGAATACCTCAACAAAGCTGTACATGCATATAAATGCACTGTATGTGAAGCAGTAGGTTTCTCACCCTGCTACCTCCTCTAACAGGAATCTGTCAGAGCATAGCGGACCTGGGAAACTGAGAGCTATTAGGAAACCATTAAGAGAAATGAGGATATGGAAAAAATAAGAAAACAGACATGGCTGACAGTCAGAAAATTTGCAGAACACATCTGACCTGGTAAGAAAGACACTTTAGGGGAGAATTGGAAAACAAATAACTCAAGAAATGTAATCACAAAGGTATATATTCTTCATAAGAAAAGATAAAAAATACTACAGAAATTTGAAAAGAAGGTGGAGGTTGGTGGCAATACTTACTCATAATTATTTTTGCTATTTCAAGATTTTTAAAAGGCAGTTTTCCCTTTTGCCCAACAACACTGTACATGCTCATAACCTTATTGGGCAAAAGTGACCTCATTATTGCCCGACAAATCTTGGGTAGGTTGCTCCCTCCCTCTATTGATTGTAGAATCCACACCTGTGTATAATAGTGATATGTGTCAAATATGAAGTGGTACAGCACGGTTGTGTTTTACTTGGTTGTGCAGACGAGAGTAATTGGCATGGAGCGGTTCTTAATAACATGCAGGATCAAGGTGATACAGATGTGATATTTATCCCTGACATCAGAATTGAAAGTCTAAATTCATACATGGAAATTCAGTCACATAATTGTAATAGTATTTTCTTTTAAGAATTATATTACCTCTGAATACTTGTTGAATTTGTTTTTAAAATGAAAAAAAATCTACCATTGAGGTTTGCATAGCAGTAGACTATTAATGGCTACTTTCACAGACCCCAATTATCTCTAATTAAATATAGCATGGAGCAATATTCACCATTCTCTTCCTGGTGTTAACATTCAAGTGCTCATCACATTTTTGGAGCGCATCTGTGGAGTCGAGCTTTCTTCCTTCAGGTAGGACCATTTCGATGCTCTCCATTGCTTCCTCATCATCATCTGGTTTTTTTTTAACATTTTTTTTTATTTCATTTACTGCAATTTCCAAATTTTCCAGTTTTTCTAGAACTGAAAGAAGACAAATGTAAATTAATTAACAGTAACTTCTGAACACTAGAGTGTGATAGCGCTACCACTACACATTAATTACAATATATTGGTATACACTCACCTTGATCTATTCTAGAGACACTGCATTAGTGTATGGCCGTGGAGCTGTAAAGTTTAAGACTTTTCTGTTAAGTATTTTTCAGGTAAGCTGTAGCTAATTTAAATATAAATAACATATGTGTGTAAGTAATGTTATTGATATACTGTGAAATAGCTGTACTCTTGTACTTGACTATAGCAACTGCAAGTCACTAAGGTCAACTGCTCAGAAAGTTAAATATAACATAAATAATTTATATATATAAATAATTTATTTTAGAATCAATACAGATTATATTGATTGAGATTATTCAAATGTAATTTGTGAAATGTTTGAGATTTTTGATTATGAATATTATTTAACTATTGCTAGAGAAACACCGGGGTGACTGTATTGGTATGACTGTGTGGGGCGGTAAAGTTTCTACAAACATTTCAGTTACTACCTTGAATGCACAGGGAAGTAGTGGTGTTTGGTACGTCACCCTCGCCTAATGAGCCATGGCCTTGTCTATCACCACCATAAGATGCCCCTCTGGGAGTGTCAGGAGTGTGCATGCTGGTGCTCCCTCCATAAGATGCACCTCTGGTAATGTCAGAACGGTGCATGCTGGTGCTCCCACCATAAGATGCCTCTCTGGGAGTGTCAGGACGGTGCATGCTGGTACTCCCACCATAAGATGCCTCTCTGGGAGTGTCAGGACGGTGCATGCTGGTACTCCCACCATAAGATGCCCCTCTGGGAGTGTCAGGACGGAGCATGCTGGTGCTGCCACCATAAGATGCGCCTGTGGGAGTGTCAGGACGGAGCATGCTGGTGCTCCTGCCATAAGATGTGCCTCTGGGAGTGTCAGGACGGAGCATGCTGGTGCTGCTGCCATAAGATGTGCCTCTGGGAGTATCAGGACAGAGCATGCTTGTGCTGCCACCACCACTACCACCAGATGTGCCTGCATGTTGCATGTTACTACCACCATCAGTTGTTTGCAAAATATTAGTATCCAATCCTGTAATGTAGAATTATACACTTAAGTCATAACACTGATGTAAATCTCATTTTGTTTTTCCACACCAAATTACCACTACTCTATTTACTCCACTGTCTCCATATCACCACTCGCTTCCAATTCAATACTCTTGTACTCGACTAGAGCAACTGCAAGTCACTATGGATAAGGTCAACTGCTCAGAAAGTTAAATATAATAATGAAGCTTGGTTCAACATACTTTTCTTTCACAGTGAAATTAAATCTGCATGTACATTAAATACATCTAGAATTATTAAAATTCACTGCAGATAATCTCTGCTAGGGGATTTTTGTACCTGGGAAGGGTGGCGGAGGAGGCTTTGTAATATGTTTCCGGTTATGTTCTTGTTCTCCTGAATCCAAAAAATAAAAAATAAAACATTTAATAAAATTAAGGAACTTAAAAGTTGACAAATGCTGTAACCGTCAGGTCACTGCACAGGTAATTAAATGTTTTGTGTTGTTTAATTTGCAAATTTAACTGTTCGTGTGAGATAGTAATACAAATAAAAAACAAAAATATGTATTTTACAAACAGAACATAACACCAAAGAAAATCACAAATATAGCAGATTTGAAAGAGAATCTTAATAATGCATTACCTTCTTCCACCTCAGTCTCTTCACCACTTGAACTATATAGAACAGGGGAATCAAACCGCTTTGGCCTTTTCCATTGTCTGCCTGTCTGTGTCTCGTCATCTGATTCAATATTTGTAGTATCCTCTGCTTTTTTAGCATATTTAATTGCTGTCTCATAGTCTGGATATTCTTCAATAAATAAATGAATAATGCTAAACTTAATATACACACATTTAAAAGGATGAAGTTTAATCAGTAATGCTTGACAGATTTAATATTATAAGTGCATTGTAAGTCTTGAGGTGAAGCCTTATTGGAAAATAACATTTTCGTAGCTGCAGAGTTGAAATCAGCTGCTCAATTTTGGTGTAGTTGGTGTATTATTTTAGTATTTTTCAGTATTTTTTTTATTAAATACAGAGAATTCTATGACCAGGATGACATACACAAGATGTATAGAAATGTTTGTTAATGCTCCTCTGTGAATGGTTGTGATTTAATGTATAAAGAGGTTACCAGGTTTTCCAAGAATCCGAACATCATATGGTGTCCATGAATCTTTATCTGGCATTTCGCTCCTCCTTATTTATTTTTTTTCTGGTCCCTTCCCCCTGCTGGCCAGTAGCACATTGTCTGTGAAGTTTATCGTAAAATATGACATACATCAGGGGTGTCCAATCCTGGCCAAGGAGGGCTTTTGTTCCAACTGTACCCTAAATTACTTAAATTACTTAAGTGTGACAATTATTGGATCAATTAAGTAATTTATGGCACAGTTGCAACAAAACTCAAGAGCAACACTGGCCCTCCAGGACCAGGATTGGACAACCCTGACATACAATATGTATATATAAGGCAAAAAACACAGCCAACAATATTATCTACTCATTCTCAGCAGACAGACATTTTGTCTTTACATTGCGTCTTACTGTATTTTTTTTTTGCCTACTCGGTTGGACTACTCAATGTTAATTTAGGTAAGGACGCCCAAGACTAGTGCTAATTGGGATCTGTGAAACCAGCTGCAAAATTAACCACAGAATACCCAAACACTTACCCCATTTGTTCCCTTCTCAATCCAAGAGAGTGGTACACATTCAACTGAATTATCTCTTTGAAATAGCACCACAGTGTATGCCATGGTTATCCTATAAAATAAATAAACAAATATAAATTAAGAGGCTGGCTACACAGTATGCAAATTGAGCACAGGTTACAGGTTTTGGTATATACCTTAGTAGTTGTGAAGAAGTGGAAGAAATATAATGCTGTTTCCCTGGTCTATCATCATACATTTATTGGTCAGTAATTTTGCTTCGTATATTTTTATTGTGTAGTTATTTTTGTCCACTTTGTAGAAGCCTAATATGCGAGCATCGCAGGGTTTCATGTATAAAGCCTCCTTTGAATAATACACCCTGCATTTGTATTTTTCCTCATGTTGGTCCTCCACACAAACAACTTCACAATATTTCCCTTCACTTGTTATAAAGGTATTTTTTGGTCTTTTTTTGATGAATTATTGTGTTTGGTGTTAAGTTGTCTTCTTCATGGACAGTTTGTGAAAAGAATTTTTGAAGAATCTGTGTAGCTGGATTATTTCCTGACCTTACTTTTTTTTTTAGATGTTGCATGTAATTTTCGAATTTCCATGAAGCACAGTTGTCAAGGCCACCAAAGTTGTCTGCATCCCTCTGAAGGTGTATCAGACAATGTACATTGTAGACTAGGAACTCTTGTCCATAGAGCTCTTCACCCTTGCTCACAAAATGCAACAGTAATTGGTGAGCATAATTCCCATATTCTGTTGTATTCCTGTTTCTGTTTTCTCTTTTGACATACATCCATTTTTTCACCTATACAAATAATAAAAATGTAAAATGTAATCTATCTATCTATCTATCTATAGGGTAAGTATTAAACCCCTGTACCAATAAGTATCTAACTAATTATATTTTCTTTAATTAATATTTATGATGAATTCAGTAGACCAGTGGTCCTCAATTATGGTCCCCTGCAATCTACATCAAAAGTTTGAAGCTTATAATATATATTTTGTTTTTTGCTTGTTTATGATTCTAAAAGAACCTACCTTAAACTTACAATTATAACATAAAAATAATGTTTTATAACAAAGATTGAAAAGGTCATAAAAAATAAAAAAGGGAAATAGTAACTGCTTAAGTATTAATAACTAATATCATTGCGCATTTACGTTTTAAAACGTCAACAATCTAACCTTACATGAGAAAAATAAACATAATTAAGACTAAGCAATAATAATAGGAAGTGACTACTGTCACTGCAGATGCGGAAAATCATAAAATCAGTTTTCTTAGTCCATAATAATAATAATAGCTAGACAATTCCCCTAAGTGATCCATATATTTTATTGACACCTATTAATTACTAAACGCGACTAAAGAGGGAAGGGGTAAATACAAACCAATCTAAGTTCCTGTGGTACACAAAGGCCAGCACCCAATTTTGCAGCTAGCCTCTGAGGTAAATTTAAAACGTGAGCGTCTTGGAACATTAAGTACCTGAGGTGATGAAGAGGCTCGAGAGATCAGTTTTCGCGGCTAGAATGTTTAGCATCTGAGGTAAATTTAAAACGTGAGCATCTTTAAATGTCTTGGAACGTTAAGTACCTGAGGTGATCAAAAGGGAGAGACTTAATTTCGCCTCTAGAAATACATACATAAATGTAGTGTGATGATTAGTCAAGAAATGTTAGTATTTGGGTCATAAATATATTTACATACAATGAACACATAATTGTATAGGTAAACCTTGTAAAACACAAAAGTTTCCAAAGATAATAGTTAACATTTTATTGAGCTTACACTAACCGTTTGCAGTTGCAAAAGATATACTATACATTTATCAATTATAAAAATATCCTTATAATATCCTTACATTTTAAAATATCCTTACCTTTAAAAATGGTTGTCTCTCGATTGGTGGACTCAAATAATAATAATATAAAAAAATATATCCCAATAGATATCTATTGCTCAATTAATCCACACTACTATATAATTACTATATTTCTCTATAACTCTATATCTTTTAATCTATATTACTCTATATCTATCAGCTACTCTATATTCTATCTATTCATTAATTACTCTATCCTATGTCTATGTCTCTCTCTGTCGCCTACGTCTGCGACTTCTCTCGAGCAGTTTCTTGATTTTAAGCTCTGTCGGTTAGAGGCGGGGCTACAGTACAGTACGCTGAACTCTGATGTCAATAGCCGACTAAATCACAATCTATGAGAACATTTTTTACAACTTTTTACAAAATTGTCTTGTATCAAAATTAAACATTATATATATATATAATATATGTATTTATTTCACATTTACTGCAGAGGGTAATTAATACGTTTAACCACAATATAAAAAATAAAAAACAAAATGCCAAAACCAATACTGAATACTAATAAATAGTAAATACTAATCGAAATATATATATTCCTCTCCCCCCGTCTGTATTCCCTGTACTTGCAGGTTCGCTCTGTCCCTGTGGCTGTGCGAGCTATCCTGCACGCATGGTGCGCTCTGGTCCCTGTCTCCTTCTGTTCTGCCTACTGCGTGAAGCTACATATATATATATATATATATATATATATATATATATATATATATATATATATATATAACAGCATTAATTACGTCAGTGACAGTGAAACTGTTAAACAGCGAAGGTATGTTGACACAGTAACAATAAAACAATCACATGAAATCAGGCAATTTGTAACAACCTAAAGTTAGATTTCCCAAGTCAATCAAAACTTTGACCCGCCGCTAATGGCAAATTACAATCCGTAACTATGGCGACATTTTTTTTTTTTCTCAGATGATTATTTCTTCTACTATAAAAGCGAAACAATTATTTAAAGATCAAAGTTTATGGTGAACACCAAACTACACTATATCTACATTTGTCTTAAATAATAATAATAATAATAATAATAAACCTAATTAATAATTGGAGGTATAATACAGAAATCGCTACACGCTAAGTTTATTATTATTATTATTATTATTATTATTATTACAATTATCAAGGTAATTGAAAGGCTTTTATACCAAAGCAAACCATTATAAAATTAGCAGAAGATCAAAAGTATATTTTGAGGCCTGCTACAGGCCAAAACCAGCGTGTCTCTCAGGTGCTACAGGTTTGTTTTGCACTTGGATTTTATACAACAGGTTGTGGTTTTAAATCTTGTGGGAGATTTCATGTGGCTTTGTAAATACTAAAACATTAATTGGAGAAACAATTCTCCACAATCATTTGGTGAATGTATCTTCCTGAGCCATCTTCATCCATTCCTGCTTGCTCAGGCACTTCCTCCTCTTCATACACAGCAGCACCATTTGGTCCCTCCGGGTCTGGCAGTGCAAGTTCCCTGTCATTATATAAACAATAATTTAATGTATTCCATTAAGTAAACACTTTATTTTCCACAATGTATTTTAATTACACCTTTATACTTATTTCAGTATCTATACAAAGTTAACTAAAGATAAACTATAAATATACATTTAAATGGGATTTCTTGGGTTGAACCAGGCCAGCGTGCCGCGCAGTTGATGATTTTCAGGTTAGCATCACAGATCATTTGAACATTTATGCTGTGGTATCCCTTCCTGTTGACATACAGGTGTTCATCAGCTGAAGGAGCTTGTATCTTGACATGAGTCCCATCAACTGCTCCCACAATGCTCCCACAACATTAGGAAAAGCAGCAATAGAAAAAAAAAGTCACTTTTCCGTCTGTTCAGAACAGTTGACTCAACAGGAAACACTGGCAGTCTTGTTGCAATTGCCTTGAGGCATGAGGCAGTCGATTTATGCAGCCCTATGAAATCTCCCACAGAATTTAAAAAACAACCCGTTGCATAAAATCGGAGTGCCAAGCAGACCTGTAACAGCACAGGGACACTGTGGTTTCTGCCTGTGGCAGGCCTCGGTTTATCCTTTAGATCTTCTGCTAATTTTATAATGGTTTGCCTCGCTAAACAATGCCTTTCAATTACCTCAGTATCAGAGTACACTTCCAGTGGATTGTTTCTGTCTTTGAATACTCTCTCCGTCCTCAGGCAGTGTGCATACAGCCAGAGATTGTGGTGGGAGGCCATGATTTCTTTCTGACAGTTAATGGTTTCCATGGAAACATAGACTTAAATAGACTTAAGTTCTAAGTTAGCCTGGGGGTGAGGAGGCTAACTTTTTAGGCTGTCTCAGTCACTTAATTTTTATGCTACTGACTAACTTGCATTAGACTAGTCTAATTGTCAAATTAAGACTAGTCTAATGGTTTTGACTAGTCTAATATAGTTTTATGCAGCCTGCCTGGTGGCCATGATGTTAAATAAAATGTACTTGGCACGGACGGGATGAAGTGTCATTCTATAGGTTGAGGGAGATTATTTCGCAGGGAGGAAAAAAGAGAGTTGGTTGGGGCAGTTTGTTCACAACACTTCATTTTAGGCATGTTACTTTTACCGTTTTGCTGAATGGTAGTTAATAGTAAGTCATTTATTTGAAATGTCCTGTTCCTGTAGAAAATAAATTAAGTACAGTACTTGGGATTTCCTGTTGATTTACATTCTACATTTATTTAGGCATGGGCCTAATCCAAACTTTTACCCACCCACTGATCGCAAATTACAAACCCAGTACAATAATGCTGGGTTCTCTCTGGGGTAGAAAAAATAACCTTCAGACAAACAAAAATGACAAATTTGCGATATAGCGGATGGGTCAAAGTTTTGATTTGGTCCAGGCCTAAATTTGGCACTACACTACTGTAGTCGTAGTATGTAAGTAGTAGAGACAAAATAGCAAATAACATGATCATCCCTGATTTTCTAATTATTAGACCACAAACATTGTGAATAGCATAGCTTGTTTAACACTATTAAATTTTGCTTGGGAAGGACGTCATCGAAAAAGGTTTATATATCATGGAAATGTTTTGGCTATAACGTTTTTACCACCTTTTTAAAACTGTTTTAATAACATCTAGAAAATGTTATGTAAAAATGTTTGGCTGTAACATTTTTGCAACCTTTTTTTTAAATGTGGCAAAATGTTTTTTATAACATCTAGAAAATGTTATGTAAGCTGTAACATTTTGCAACCTTTTTTTTAAATGTGGCAAAATGTTTTAATAACATCTAGAAAATGTTATGTAAAAATGTTTGGCTGTAACATTTTTGCAACCTTTTTTTAAATGTGGCAAAATGTTTTAATAACATCTAGAAAATGTTATGCGAAAATGCTTGGCTGTAACATTTTTGCAACCTTTTTTTAAATGTGGCAAAATGTTTTAATAACATCTAGAAAATGTTATGTGAAAATGTTTTAGCTATAACATTTCTGCAACCTTTTCAAAATGTTATAAAATGTTATGTGTTTGCGGGGCAGAACACAATAGTAATACTAATATGTTTAATACATGAGCTTTACAAGTCAAACAAATACAGTTTGTTTAAAAATCGGGGGACTTTGAAGTGTATCTTTCATTAACTGGTTATTTCAGTTAATTAAATACCAGCTGACCAGCTTCTCTGCTATAATGTTAAAAGTAACCTCGTGGACATGCAGGCAGAAGCCAAAAAAAACAAAACACCTGCACTATTCTTTTTAACACTAGAACTCCAACGGTAGTCATTTTTGACGGTTTTCACTTTTAAAATTGAAATTACTATGCGTGTGTTAAAGATCCACGGTTGTCTGTTCTTGACTTTTCCTAAATACATGTATTGAATATACTGACGACGTTTGAAAGTCAGAATTGCAAAAATAAAAAAAGTTATGAGCACTTCTACCTAGAACCGCCAAAAGTAGTCATTTTGACGGCTTGTTACAACACATGCTTTTATTATTAATATAACCTACAATGCGCTATATGGCCCTATATGCGCTAATTTTGAAAATAAAGCCAAATGTTAGATATGATGTTTATAAATAAAACTTTTGAGTTGTATCTGATAGTTTGGGGGGGGGGGGGCACTTTGCAAGCGTATCTTTAATTAACTGGTTATTTCATTTAAATAAAAGTATATACAGAACGGTTAAGAATCGCTTGCTCTATAACCGTGTTATTTTATAATTGTAGCTGACCAGCTTCTATGCAGTACTCACCACCTTTTCCACAGCTCACTGCTTCAGCCATAATCTTATACCTATTTAACCTTATCTTGTTACCTGTAGTATCCCACTATTAGAACAAAAACATGAAATATCACTGTGTTTTACATTAACAAGCAGAAAAAAAACAAAGTTTGGCCTTTAACTATGGGGTGGTACAAGGTTGCCCTCTTGTGGCGAACTGTACAACAGTCTCTGGAGACAAAGACTGCTTTGGAAAATCTCACCACAGGAGGCCGCTTATGACCATGAAAAGCATATACTGCTTAATACTATTATCGCATCTAACAGTAAATTATATAATGGTTAAAAAAAATACTGTGCCTAGTTTATTTTTTAACAGTGTAAAATTGACATTTTTGTATATTATTATTTGAATTTTTTTTTCATAAAATTACTATAATCTCGGGGTGTACAGAAAATTGACAGCCGGGGTATTTCAAATATGCAACTGAAAGTTCCACAGCGGGAATTGCACTCCCACAACGAATCGCAAGTAGTTATCAAAAGGAATACTAAATCAACATTTATAAAATACTAACCGTTATCCTGCAAAAAACACACACGATAAAATGATGCTTTCCAATTAACGTATTCCATTTTCACAAGTCTCAAACTGTATATTTTTCTGCTGTAAAGGCCTGGAAGCCTTAAAGTTGCCTGCAACTTCTAGTTATTATTTTTTTTTTCCTTCCACCCAAATTACAAAAGCCTATAACTTTTAAATGGCTGCACCAAAACTCACGAAATTTGGCACGGATGTAGAGGACTATGGGATGTTGTGCCATGGCCAATATGGCGGCTTTTGGTCACATGGTGTGGCAGCCATCTTGGATGTAATGACAATTTTGGGAAATTTTCAAATGTCTTCTTCTCATAAACGGTAAATAGTACAGCTGTGAAAATTTTTGTACATAGTGTGCTCATGCCCATGATTGATTCTGCTTAAGGAAAAGTTGATCGGTCACATGGTGTGGAAACTATGTGCGATTTTGCGTAAAACGCTTAAACGACATTTCCTCATAAACCCTTTGGCCGATTGACGTGAATCTTGGGTATACGTTATCTTTGTAGTGTCCTCTAAAAAATTTATTCAGGAAAAGTTCCTACATGAACAAACATGGCTGCCATGAGCCAATCAATGTGGGTGATATGGCACATTTGCACAAATAATACCCTTAAATGATACATTCCCACCACTAGGGACAGCTGTTGCCATGGAAACATGAGCAAGGTCTAGCAAGAACCATTTTACTAACTCGTGTAACTTAAAACACAGTAATTACACTGGAATGGCTAGTATTATATTACACATACACACTGTACAGTATACAATGCCACATACTGTAACTAAGAACTTATTTTTTAAGAACTGTTGTAGCTGCATCAACGCTGGGAAACGAAATGCACCACGTGCACGCACACACACACACACACACACAAATACACACACACACACACTCACACACACACACTCGCTCACTAAGTATGAGAAAAATGACTGTAATCTCTGCCCTAATGTTGTTTGTTTATTTAAAATAACCTTGTGGACATGCAGACATATACAGAACTGTAGACATACTGAAACACACTAATTATTTGAAAAAAATACCGTGATCTCGTGGTGTATAGAAATGTCTTTTAATCAGATTTTTTTTTTTTTAAACGCTGTTGTAACTGAACAGCAGGCAAAAAAAAAAAAAAAAAACAGCGGACATTTTAGTATAACAGGAGCTGATCAGCTTGTTCTGCTGTAATGTTCTTTGTTTACTTAAAATAACCACGTGGACATGCAAGTGTAGCCAGGCAACCACAGGGAAACATGCGTGTTGTAGTTCTGTCGAGCTAGTAAAAAAATAAAAAAATAAAATAAATAAAACTACAACGAGCAGAACTTCAAAAGCGCATCACGTTCTGGCTGTCCCTTTAGAACTGCAGTGCTCTCTGACACTCGTGCTGTCAGACAGCGAAACGACGTGAAGCAGGCAGCAGTGATGTACTAAGCCAGCCGTGTACTTCTGTATTTATGTTTTTGTCTTTTAAATATAACAGGTATGTGCCTCACACTATAGTATAAAAAGACACATACTGTAAACTAAGAAAACATTGAACTGTTGCAACTGCATCAACTCTGGGAAAAAAAATGCACCACAGGCGCACGCACACACACACGCGGGCACACACACACACACTAAGTATAAGAAAAATGACTGTAATCTCTGCCTTAATGTTGTTTGTGTATTTAAAATAACCTTGTGGACATGCAGGGATATACAGAACTGTACACATACTGAAACACGCTATTTATTTGAAAAAAATTACCGTGATCTCGTGCTTTATAGAAATGTTTTGTAAAAAGATTTTTTTTAAAAAACGCTGTTGTAACTGAACAGCAGGCAAAAAAAAAAAACGCACTTATTTTTAAACCAGGACACTATCGTCATACTAAAATGTTTAATAGATGGCTTTACATGTCACACAAATACAGTTTGTTTAAAAATCGGGGGGGAGGGGGGCACTTTGCAAACGTATCTTTCATTAGCTGGTTATTTCAATTAAATAAATACCAGCTGGCCCGCTTCTCTGCTATAATGTTAAAAGTAACCTCATGGACATGCAGGCAGAAGCCAAAAAAAACAAAAAAAAACACCTGCACTATTCTTTTTAACACCTGAACCTTCACGGTAGTCATTTTGACAGTTTTCACTTTTAAAATTTAAATTACTAAGCATGTGTTAAAGATCCACGGTTGTCTGTTCTTGACTTTTCCTAAATACATGTATTGAATATACTGACGACGTTTGAAAGTCAGAATCGCAAAAATAAAAAAAGTTATGAGCACTTCTACCTAGAACCGCCAAAAGTAGTCATTTTGACGGCTTGTTACAATACATGCTTTTATTATTAATATAACCTACAATAAGCTATTTTTATATTTATACAAGCCAGTTTGTTATCTGTAGCTACGCTGAGTTTACAGCGGTATGTATTTGAACAGAATATTGCTCTTGACGTCTTGATATGTGTTATCCAAATTTCTATATATTGTAATGACAAGGCAGACAACGGGAATGCATGCCTGTGATAGGGAGAAGTTTCGGAGCGGAAGGGCAGAGGCGGGGCTGGAGAGGACTCGAAGAGACACGCAGGGACTGTTCCCTTTGTGTGCGTTACCTGCCTGTTTGTTCAACTCTTTCATTTAACCTGCCTAACCTGTGTTCGTTATTGTTGGTTACGTTTATTTTATTGAATTGCTCACTGTGGGATATTAAACCGAGTCTTTGTTACCGGAATACCCACCTGGATTTCATTCTTTACCGCTACATTACTGTCTATAATATTACTATTACAAGAAATCGTGTTATTTTTGCATTTTGATTTGAGAGCAACTACAGCTATATTTACATTGGCATCAAAAATTTGGAACGACTTCACTGAAAACAACATTGCCTGTTTCAAGCTAAACATAATACACTACATGTACAAGCAGCGGTTTCCGACAAAAGCAGGGTGTCGCTGGACAAACAAACCTGTCAAATTTGCGATCAAGTTTTGGCTAGCAGCAGACTCTACCTCTTCCTTTGCAGAGATGAAACTCACCCCACTGGTCAGAGACTGAGTGACAATGTGTTGTCAAGTTAAAGAAAACAAAAGCCTGGTTGCAACAGTAAACAAAGAAGAAGAGCGTTTCCACCGTCTGCGCAAAACGTAGTACTCAGTGAAAGCAATCACCAGGTGTCCAGGTGCTGTTCTTACAATGTACTGGACATGGCAGCCATCAATTCATTCATTTTGTACAATGAATGCACCGGGGAAAATATCAGTAGGAGAGATCTCTTATGATGCTAGCCATGGAGCTTTGGCAGAAACATTTCGATCAGAAAACTGCAAAGCAGCAGGGAAACACAGCTCAATCTGGATACAGTGCATTGCAAATGACACAAGCAACAAAAAACCAATGCCAGGTAACTAAATGCAATACAAATAAAACTTTTGATGTCTGTGTCCAGTGTGAAACAGCAGTATGTGGTAAATGCACAGGACAAGTGTGGATTGTGCGAATATGGGGGCTACTTTGAAGTATGTTTACCTGAATGCACATTCCCGTTACACAATGTGAACTGAGTTATTTTCTTTTTTATGTTATTGTTTTATAAATAATTATTTCGATTTTACAATTGTGTATGTAGGCCTACATATAACCAGTTTACAGCTGGTTACATAATATTTTGTTTTGAAATGTTTATTTTATTATAGTTTTTCATTTTTTGAAGTCGTGCTATGCAGTAAGGTGAAAAAAGCCTTTTATGTTATTTTTGTAAATAATGACTTTGTTTTGACAATTTTGTAGGTAGATATAGCAGTTTACACATGTTTACACAATATCTTCTTTTGAAATGTTTATTTTATTATAGCTTTTCGGTTTTGTAAGTCATGCATTAGAACCTATATGCGCTAATTTCGAAAATAAAGTCTTTTATATTTATTTTTTTCATTTAAATACAATGTTTCTGCTATGCAAAATGCATTAACCAGCAGAAAAAAACCCGTAAGTTTGGTCTTTAACTATGGGGTGGTACAAGGTTGCCCTCTTGTGGTGAACTGTACAACAGTCTCTGGAGAGAAAGACTGCTTTGGAAAATCTCACCACAAGAGGAAGCTTATGACCATGAAAACTCAGCATATACTGCTTGATACTATTATCACATATAACAGTACATTATATAATGGTTAAAAAAAAATACTGTGACCAGTTTATTTTTTAACAATGTAAAATTGACATTTTTTATATTTGATGTTTTTTTCATAAAATTACTATAATCTCAGGGCGTACAGAAAATTAACAGCCAGGGTATTTAAAATATGCAGCTGAAAGTTCCACAGCGCGAATTTCACTCCACAAAGAATCACAAGTAGTTATCAAAATAAATAGTAAATCAACATTTATAAAATACTAACCGTTATCCTGCAAAAAACACACACGATAAATGATGCTTTCCAATTAACAAAATGTTCGTATGATTTCCATTTTCACAAGTCTCAAACTGTATCTTTTTCTGCTGTAAAGGCCTGGAAGCCTTAAAGTTGCCTGCAACTTCTAGTTATTATTATTATTATTATTATTATTTTATTTTTTTTCTGCCAAAACATGCTCAAAAACTCACGAAATTCGGTACACTGGTAAATACCTATGGGGGATTGTCGATGATATTCAGCAAATTTGCGCAAGTCACATAGTTGGATTTTGCGGAATTTGTTAAAATGCCTATGTATCGGAAACCGCTTACTGCAGAGTTCTGAAAATTGCTATACATGTTGAGGGATAGTCCATGATTAACTGTTGTTAATATGAAGCTGATTGGTGCTGTGGTTTGGCAACTACATTGATTAATGTCATAAAATTACCATAAAAATATAAAATCCTCAAAATTCAAACATCTTCTTCTCTGAAACCGCTTATCTGATTGAAACAAAAATTGGAAAAAAACATCTCAGTTAATGTTATGTATCTGTTACGCTTGTTCAAGGGAAGTTGCTACTGTGAAAATCATGGCGTCCATGCTGCATGACATCATCAACATACGCATCTGGCTATAAAACTGCGTATAACTTCTTATCGACTGCACCAAAACACACAAAATTTGACACAGATGTAGAGGACTATGGGATGTTGTGTCGTGGTCAATATGGCGGCCTTTGGTCACATGATGTGGCAGCCATCTTGGATTTAATGAAAAGTTTGGACAATATTCAAAAGACTTCTTCTCATGAACGGTAAATAGTACAGCTGTGAAAAATGTTGTACATAGTGCGCTCATGTCCACGATTGATTCTACTTAAGAAAAATTTGAGCCATGTTGCGTAACATCAATACTGAGAAACCGCTTATCCAATTGAAGCAAAAATGAGCATAAATGATCTAAGTGATTATCTTTTACGGTTGTTCAAGGGAAGTTGCTACAGTAGAAAACATGGCTGCTGTGGGCCAATGAGATTTCAGCATTGATCATCTAACCAGTGATTCCCATATTTTTGCCAAAATTGACACAGTCAGCTGTGTCCAAAATGATTTGTGTTGATAACGTTTCATCTATAACAACCAATGCTATTATTATTATTATTACTATTATTTTTATTTAAAGTGGCATTAGTGTAAGGTTATGCAAGCTATTGTGTAATCTCTACTGTTAAAATATGTTTAATGCATTAGCAATCATTCAAAGTAGGTATAGATTACTATATAATTAGAAAGCCTTTTATTTTCTCTTTTTAGGAACAGCCAATAAATACTCTCTCTCTCTCTCTCTGAGGATTGTGGGATTGTGGGAGGGGTTGTGTGCAGTGAGTGGTGTGTACTGTGCGTGAGTAAAACTTTTACTGAAGTTATATTCATTTTGTACACGTTTTAGTTTTACTTATTTATTTTTATTATTTAGTGTTTTTTTTCCTGATTTGGAGCCGTCACGGGTTCCAAATTGGGAGGTTTTGGGTCGCTGACCCGCAGGCATGGATTTAAATGTATTCCAGACAGTTCAATAACAGTGGAAGAGTGTTTGTTAGCTGTCGGGGAAAAATAGGATATGGAAATATAAACTCTGCTGCAATAATGAATAAAGCCATCATTGTTTTTCTTAGTAGTGAACTGTTAGTGAACAGGATTGTTGAAGAAGGTTTGTATATCATAGAAACGTTTGTCAGTGTCTTACCTTTAGCTTCCCCTGTCACTAAAGTTATCCTTTCAAACGTCCCGCCTTTCCTTAAAGATGAGTTGATTATTAATGAGCTGCTAAAAACGGAAAAATTAATGTCTCCAATTAAACCCATTTTACTCGGGTGTAAAAATCCAGATGTTAAGCATATCATGTCTTTTAGGAGACAAGTTGTTGTATTATTGAATGACCCCAACTTGACTATTGAAGGTGCGTGGACTTTCAATATTGATGGTAGTAATTATGTTATATTTGCCAGTACAGAATCAATGAAATGTTTTCATTGTGGAAGACAAGGAAACCTTAGAAGGACTTGCCCCCCAAAAAGTAATGATACTGAGCACAGTAAGGCAAGAGAGCCAGCAAGTAGAGAGGATGGAGTCTCTGAGACAGCACCAGGGGCTGAGCAGCAAACGCAGCCACCAACGCAGACAGTGAGACCCGAGCCAGCACCTCGGTTTATTGTACACGTGCTTTGAAGGTCCGGGGCTCCCGCCATTGAAGAAAGCTTGGGGGATCCAACATCAACCCCGCCCACCACCACATTGGAAAAATACAAATTAAAAAATTCTGTCAGCAATATACATTAAATACAACCAGGGTTTTGAACCAGACTGTGGCAGAGCAGGGCTCTGCCCTTGTAAATATTGGCAGGGATGGGGTTAAATTCTCCTCCCTGCCCAGGTTTATTGTGTCAGGTGGGAGCAATCAATTAGCACCCAGCCACATGACATAAAAGGAGGCCTCAGCGCCTCAGTAGAGGAGAGTAGCTGAGGAAGCAAGGGTGGTTTTCTTTGTGTGCTGTTTTTTTTTGTTCATTTTTTGCAATCCAGTGAAGATAACGCTCAGGGTGGAAGCCTTATTGTTGTAAGTTTCATTTTGTGTTTATCTTGTGTTTTTAGAAACCTTTTGTTTGGCCCTTGTGCCTGTTTATTTTTGTATTTTTGTGTAATAAAAGCTTTATTTTTGGAACTTTCAAAACTGTCTCTGAGCCTCAACCTCTGTCATCCTGTCACACAGACAAAGCTTGAGAGAGAGATATTGAGAATATAAACAAAAATTACTCTTGATAGTGATGAAAACATCTTCCAGTTTCTGATAGAGAAAAGAGAAACTCTGAGCAGGAGGAAGGGGTCCCTCATCCGCTCTCGTTTCACACAGGTAAAGGACATGGACGCACCCACACAATTATTTTTCAATCTAGAGAAGGTGGAGAGTAAGCAACTGTTTTGTGTGCGTCTGCCCTATGGAAAGGAGGTGCACAGTAAAGAAGAAATTAACAGAGCAGCTGTGTATTTCTACACCCAGCTGTTTAGTGCAGAGCTCTGTAATGAGGAGCAAACTGCTCTACTGCACCAGGACCTGCCCAGCTTGTCTCAAGAAGAACAGCACCCCCTAAAAGCCAGTTTGACAATGCAGGAGTTGACGGAGGCAGTCACTCAGCTGTCACCAGGAAAAGCCCCTGGGATTGATGGCCTTTAGGCAGAGTCTGGCCAGTGATTGGAGAAGACCTTTTCTGGGTTTTACAAGAGTGTGTTAGAGAAGGAGAGCTGCCTTTGAGCTGTCATCGGGCCATGATTACACTGTTGCCAAAAAAAGGAGATCTTAAAGAACGAAAAAATTGGCACCCTGTCTCACATTTATGTTTGGATTATAAAATATTTCCAAAAGCCTTGGCCAATAGACTGAGGGAATGTATTGACACCGTGATTCATAAAGTCATATTGCATTCTTGGAAGGACAATATATGATAATATCTTTTTAATTTGAGACTTTAACTGCTAGTAATCTTTTTAATCTTGATTTGGGGATTATTTCTCTAGATCAAGAAAAAGCATTTGCTAGGGTGGATCACAAATATCTTGTTAAAACATTACAATCTTTTGGTTTTGGTCCAATCTCATTTCTTTCATTTCCCTGTTGTGGCAAACACGACATATCGATACTGTACGTTTAAAAGAGAACCAATTGCGTATAAAAGCTGAACAATTAGCTTGTTGAGGAGGCTCGCTGGAGGTCACTACGGGTGCTGTATGGAGGTTGGCAGTTCCTGTTTGCTATGCAGTCTGGGATGGAAGGCATTGTGTGATGTCATCAGGAAGCTTGGAGCTGAGGGCTGTGACTGTGATGGTGTGTTCGAACGAAAACAATTTGAAAAGGAAAAAAGTTTTCTATATTATCAGCGGCTGCATGAGGAAAACGTTAACTAAACTACTTGCCAAGTATTTGGAACAAACTACGTGCTGGAGAATGAATGAACAAACAAGGTTAACTAACCTGTTTGTTCCAGCGGAACAGGTCGTACAGCTTTGAAAATGGGTAGTTTGGTTTTAAGTCATTGAAAGGATTCCCACATCGTTGTTTCGATTGCTAAAGGGAAATTAACATTTCTGTGACTGGTTAAATATCCAATACAGTCTCTGTAAGGAAGAGAAAATAACTCGAACATAACTGACTTGCAGCATATTAAATGAACATTACTCTGTCTATCAGAACTGCTATAGTATTACCGCCAAATCCTTGTGTATTACAGACTCGTGTGTTATTTTCCTTACTTTATTATTTTTCCCCTATTTATTTATTTTGTTTTGACTAGTAAATAATTTTAAATATTGCTTTATAGTATACTGGTGTTTTTGTTTCTGTATTTTATTTTAGTAAATTGTTAATTAACTTTTGCTTTGTTGATTAATTGTTGGGTATGTATATTGCGTTGTGTGTGTTCGCTGAGACTACTGAAACCCGGCTTGCAGTTTAATAGTGTAATTTGGCTCGTGAGGGTATATTCCATAACCACTGGCGTTGATTACTAAAGAGGTGTCTTTGGTAACACAATGGTAAAGTTAGTTTGTCTCTTGGAAGGACCGTATTTAAAGCAGGTTTCCAATAGGGATGAAAAGCTTTTCATTGTCTTGTACTGTTTGTTACTACCATAGCAATTAACTGTTATTTTTTTATGTTTAATTAATTAATATTTTGTTCTGTACATGTTTTGTTTCTTTATTCTGTAAAACTTGTTTTTTTTTTATTTTGTGTTTGTAATTTGGTTTCATTATTATGGGTAAATGGACTTAAAGCTGGAGCCATCTAAATATATACAGTACTGTGCAAAAGTTTTAGGCAGGTGTGAAAAAATGCTGTAAAGTAAGAATGCTTTCAAAAATAGACATGTTAATAGATTATATTTATCAATTAACTAAATGCAAAGTGAGTGAACAGAAGAAAAATCTAAATCAAATCCATATTTGGTGTGACCACCCTTTGCCTTCAAAACAGCATCAATTCTTCTAGGTACACTTGCACAAAGTCAGGGATTTTGTAGGCACATAGTCAGGTGTATGATTAAACAATTATACCAAACAGGTGCTAATGATCATCAATTCAATATGTAGGTTGAAACACAATCATTAACTGAAACAGAAACAGCTGTGTGGGAGGAATAAAACTGGGTGAGGAACAGCCAAACTCAGCTAACAAGGTGAGGTTGCTGAAGACAGTTTGCTGTCAAAAGTCATACACCATGGCAAGACTGAGCACAGCAACAAGACACAAGGTAGTTATACTGCATCAGCAAGGTCTCTCCCAGGCAGAAATTTCAAGGCAGACAGGGGTTTCCAGATGTGCTGTCCAAGCTCTTTTGAAGAAGCACAAAGAAGCGGGCAACGTTGAGGACCGTGAGCGCAGTGGTCGGCCAAGGAAACTTACTGCAGCAGATGAAAGACACATCATGCTTACTTCCCTTCCAATCGGAAGATGTCCAGCAGTGCCATCAGCTCAGAACTGGCAGAAAACAGTGGGACCCTGGTACACCCATCTACTGTCCGGAGAAGTCTGGTCAGAAGTGGCCTTCATGGAAGACTTGCGGCCAAAAAGCCATACCTCCGACATGGAAACAAGGCCAAGCGACTCAACTATGCACGAAAACACAGGAACTGGGGTGCAGAAAAATGGCAGCAGGTGCTCTGGACTGGTGAGTCAAAATTTGAAATATTTGGCTGTAGCAGAAGGCAGTTTGTTAGCGAAGGGCTGGAGGCGTGCGAATGAGTGTCTGCAGGCAACAGTGAAGCATGGTGGAGGTTCCTTGCAAGTTTGGGGCTGCATTTCTGCAAATGGAGTTGGGGATTTGGTCAGAATTAATGGTCTCCTCAATGCTGAGAAGTACAGGCAGATACTTATCCATCATGCAATACCATCAGGGAGGCATCTGATTGGCTCCAAATTTATTCTGCAGCATGACAACGACCCCAAACATACAGCGAAAGTCATTAAGAACTATCTTCAGCGTAAAGAAGAACAAGGAGTCCTGGAAGTGATGGTATGGCCCCACAGAGCCCTGATCTCAACATCATCGAGTCTGTCTGGGATTACATGAAGAGAGAGAAGCAACTGAGGCTGCCTAAATCCACAGAAGAACTGTGGTTAGTTCTCCAAGATGTTTGGGCCAACCTACCTGCCGAGTTCCTTCAAAAACTGTGTGCAAGTGTACCTAGAAGAATTGATGCTTGATGCTTTTTTGAAGGCAAAGGGTGGTCACACCAAATATGGATTTGATTTAGATTTTTCTTCTGTTCACTCACTTTGCATTTAGTTAATTGATAAATATAATCTATTAACATGTCTATTTTTGAAAGCATTCTTACTTTACAGCATTTTTTCACACCTGCCTAAAACTTTTGCACAGTACTGTATATATATATATTTTACCTCATAAGCAACTTGTTTGGTTATTCAATTAATTAATAGTCCCCTTTTACTCTGGTTGACTATATAGGACTTGAATAGGATGATGGGTTTTCTGGTCCTGGTAATGTGGTTAAGTTAAATAATTTGATAGGACATTTATTACTATCTGGCACCCTAGAGCTTGACGCCGTTACATAAGTGGCACCCCAGGTGGGACTCGAGCTAATTAGTACTGGACTAATTGGGATATAATTAATTGGAGTTGATAATTGGGCGATTGTTTTAGAGGAGGAAAAATGGCTAATGTTTTTGAATTGAGTGATGATCAGTTAATGCCTACAGCTGATATGTCCTTGCTAGATTTTGAAACTGAGGGTGTTTGTTCGCCTCAAGAATATCCTCCTTTAAGGCCATTGCCTACACCGTTGGGTTTACGATCAGGAGATCTAGATATACGGGTGTTGGCGCAATCAGTGGAAATAAGTAGACAGATGGTAAATGAATTGCAAACCATTGTGCAGGAAAACTCAAGAAAACAACTATCTATGGAAAAAGAATTGGTTGATCTTAAACAGGAGCATGGGTTTATTATTGAAAGCATTGAAGGTTTAAAGCAATATATACCATGTGTTATTGAAACATCAGTGAATGAGTTGTCTGATGCTGTCACTAAAAGTCTCAATGGTGTAATTAAGCATTTAAGGGAAGAATGTAGGGCTAACATAGAAGGTGTGAAGGAACTGATTTTAAATTTGCAAATGCAGCAGAATAAGCTTGAGAATCGTGTGGCAGATGAACAGGATTTGTTGGTTTGTCAGACAGTACAGGAAGTGAAGCAATTGGAAGAGTGTTCTGAAATCTTAACAAAACATGTGAGGGTTTTGGAAGCAAACCATAAGAAAGGTGGTGTTGGTTTGTCATTGGAAAGTAGTGCACAAGTGAGAGGAGAAACTGGTGTAACAGCAGCTAAGTTGCCTGTTAAAATTAATTTTCCGTCCTTTGGAAGAGTGCATGATGAAAGTGATCCTGTGAAATATTTAACCAAATGTAGTGATTTTCTTGCCCTGCGTCCTATGTCTGATTATGAAATACTGGCCACAGTAAGCAATGTTTTACATGGCATAGCCCGTGATTGGTGGGAGATTGCTAGAGAGCAAGTTATTAGCTGGGCAGATTTCAAGGAGAAGTTTATGTCTGCATTTCTTTCAGATGATTATGAAGATGAATTGGAGGAGCGAGTGAAAACTCGAGTGCAGGGATCAACAGAATCGGTACAGAATTATGCATATAGTTTTCGTGCTTTGTGTAGAAGGTGGAAATCTTCAATTCAAGAGACGGAGGTTGTAAAACTCATGTTAAAGAATATGAATCCTAAATATGTTAGTCATTTGAGAGGTAGAGTTAATACAGTAGAGGAGCTTGTGCAGTTAGGAAGACAAATTGAGAAGGATCTGGCTGCTCAATCAGAGTTTGAAGGGCGCCAGACCTATGGTGGTAATAAAGAAAGGGTACATAAAGGGCAGCAAGTTACCCCAGTGGCGAGCAAGGCTAGTGTACTTTGTTGGAGGTGTAAACAGGAACATTTATCAAAACAATGTCCACTGTTTAAAAAAGAAGGCTACAAACCTAAAGTTGGTGTAGTAACAACTGCAAAAGGAGAAGAGGTGACGGTTGTCATTAATCCTAAAGGACAGATTGGAAAATCCAACAAAGAAAAGAAAATCCCACCCAATGTCTTGCAACAACGGATAGTTTCTGTTGGCATTAGACAGTGGGAAGGTAAGGGATTGTTAGATACTGGTGCTTCGTGTACTTTATTGCATGAGGATTTGTGGAAAAAAATGTGTGTGTCCAATGAGAAGTTGCAACCTTGGAAAGGAGGTACTTTGTTTTTAGCTAATGGTGACCCAAGTTGTCCATTAGGTTCTGTTAATCTAGAAGTTAATTTTCATGGAGTAACAGTTGTAATGCCTGTAGCAGTGGTGTCTGGAGATGGGTTGGCTTTTGCTCTAATTTTGGGTTTAGATTTTATTACGTCAACTGGAATGTTGATAGATGTAAAAAACCTTCACTATGTTATGCAGAAAGAGAAATTCCCTTTTCAACCAGGTTTTGCACATTTAAATACTTGGCATGCATGTGAATCTACCACTAATACTTTTGTGTATACCAAGATTAATCCAGTAGTTGCAGTAGAGTTAAAATCAGAAATGTCTGTGGAAGAAAAGCGTAAACTGTATGTGAAGGAGGCTTTGTCTCGAATGGATACTGTATTTGAGTGTGAAAAAGAAATGGCTGATGTGATGGAAGTGTATTTGGGTGTTTGTACACCAAAACTTGGAAAGACTGCAGTGTTATCTCATAAGATCCATGTTAGGGAAGGTCCTGCAATCAAACAACGGTCATATCCAATGTCTGCAGGAAAGCTACAAATTGTGAAAGAGCATTTGGATGATATGCTAGATAAGGGAATAATTGAACCTTCATATTCTCCATGGAGTTCCCCTGTAGTACTTGTCCCTAAGAAAGATGGCTCTCAAAGATTTTGTGTAGATTATCGTAAATTAAATGCCCAAACAATAACTGATGCTTATCCTATGCCTACAATTAATGATATGTTAACTTCGTTGTCTGGTTCACAAGTGTTTTCTACAATTGACTTGAATAGTGGTTATTGGCAAGTCCAAATGGATGAGACTTGCAAACCATTGACAGCATTTGTAACAAACTATGGCTTGTATCAATTTAAGGTCATGTCTTTTGGCCTTAAAAATGCTCCAGCATCTTTTCAACGCTTAATGGAGTTGGTGTTAGGAGATTTGCGTGGTAAGGTTTGCTTAGTATATCTAGATGATGTGATCATTTACTCAGCAAACAAAGAACAGCATTTAAAGGATATCCAGTCAGTCTTTGATAAACTTCAAGAGGCTGGTCTTACTATTAATTTAAAGAAGTGTCAATTTTGTAAAACTGAGATTAAATTTCTGGGACATATTGTGTCTACAGCAGGTGTGTATGCAGATCCTGCAAAGACTGAAGCAATTCAGCAGTATCCAGTACCGACTAATTTAAGGCACTTGCAAAGGTTCTTAGGAATGGCAGGCTGGTATCATCGCTTTGTTCCTGGATTCTCTGTCATTGCTGAGCCTTTGAACACTCTTAAGAAGAAAGGTGTGAAGTGGAGGTGGTCTCCTGAATGTCAGTCAGCATTTGAACAACTGAAAGGACAATTAATGTCACCACCAGTGCTTGGTCACCCGAACAATGAGTTGCCTTTAGTGGTCTATACTGACGCCAGTGGTTTTGGTTTGGGAGCTATATTGGTGCAGCGCTTATCTCCTACTCAAGAAGAGGTGTTAGCGTATGCCAGTCGAGCACTGACTCCTCCGGAGAAGAATTATACCACCACTGAGCAGGAATGCTTAGCAGTTGTGTGGTCTTTAGAGAAATGGAGACAATATTTAGAAGGCAAACCGTTTAAAGTGGTTACGGATCACTCGGCTATTTTGTGGGTTTTTAATACTACAAAGCCTAACTCTAGACTCATTCGATGGGCTCTACGCCTTCAAGAATTTGAGTTTACTGTGGAGTTTCGGAAGGGTAAGCTGAATGAAGCCCCAGATGCTTTGTCACGTGCTCCATTGGGGACAACTGAGAAAGTTCTATTAGGAGTACAAGTGGAACAACTAGCAGCTGGGCAAAGTTATACTCCATTTCCTTATACAGATGATGATGTTTGGAGAGCGCAAAGAGAAGATCCGGAAGTACAGAGAATCTATCAAACTCTTCTGGAAAAGATTGAAGATGATACCACCTCTGAACAAAATGAAAAGGCCTATGTTGTTTTAGAGGACACAATTTATAGAGTGAGTAAAATGTACAATACTACAAAGTACCAACTCTATATACCAAAGAGTTTAAGATCTGATGTGTTGCATGCCTATCATAGTAATCCTATGAGTGGGCACATGGGTCGGTATAAAACTCTGCACCGTATCCTGCAAACAGCATATTGGCCAGGGATATGGAAAGATGTTGTTACTTATGTGCGCAACTGTCAAGTTTGTCAGTCTGTAAAACCTGAAAATACTCGCCCTGTGGGTAAATTACAGTCTATTACAGTCACTCGACCATGGGAAATGGTTGGAGTTGACCTTATGGGTCCTCTGCCTAACAGTTCCAACAACAATACGCAATTACTAGTGGTGGTAGACTATTACACCCGCTAGGTTGAACTTTTTCCATTAAGACAGGCAAAAGCTGTAACCATTGCTAACTGTCTGAGAAAAGACATATTTACACGATGGGGTACGTCTGCTTATCTTTTATCTGATCGGGGTCCGCAGTTTGTCTCAGAAGTGTTGACTGCTCTTTGTAAGCAGTGGAATGTAGTAACGAAACAGACAACTGCATATCATCCGCAGACAAATTTTTCTGAGCGTATTAACAGAATATTGAAGTCTATGATGGCATCCTATGTGCAGGAACGACATGCTAAATGGGATTGCTATTTAGCAGAGTTCAGATATGCTATTAATTCATCTAAGCAGGAGATTACTGGTTATTCTCCTGCAGAGCTCAACTTAGGCAGAGCATTGAAGGGACCTATCGATCAAGCCTTGTCTGGAGCAGGTATATCACCTGACATGCCTGCTTATGACACCCTACAACTGGTTCATGATTTGAAGGAGCATGTGCAAAGCAATGTTGCCAAAGCTAAAGCGCGACAGAAGAGGAATTATGATAAGCATCGGAGAACTGTTAGTTACAAGTCCCAAGATAGAGTGTGTGTGCGTAATCATGTTCTTTCTGATGCTTACAAGAAGTTTACTTCCAAACTAGCACCTCGCTGGAAAGGCCCTTATCGTATTGTTGAGAAACGGGGTCCAGTGAGTTATCTAGTTTGTTTAGAAGACACCGGACAAGATGTCAGGACTATCCATGTTTGTGATGTTAAACCCTTTTATCCTACAGCCGAAGAGCATGATTTCCAACTTCGTCAAAAGGTGCTTGAAATCTTTAAGGATGATGATGTGGATGAAGAGTCAGAGTTTGCTGGTTTTACCAAAGAGGATTTAAACACAATGACTTGTGCTTTTCAAAGGGGAGAATGTGGCAAACACGACATATCGATACTGTACGCTTAAAAGAGAACCAATTGCGTATAAAAGCTGAACAATTAGCTTGTTGAGGAGGCTCGCTGGAGGTCACTACGGGTGCTGTATGGAGGTTGGCAGTTCCTGTTTGCTATGCAGTCTGGGATGGAAGGCATTGTGTGATGTCATCAGGAAGCTTGGAGCTGAGGGCTGTGACTGTGATGGTGTGTTCGAACAAAAACAATTTGAAAAGGAAAAAAGTTTTCTATATTATCAGCGGCTGCATGAGGAAAACGTTAACTAAACTACTTGCCAAGTATTTAGAACAAACTACGTGCCGGAGGCCAGATGAACAAACAAGGTTAACTAACCTGTTTGTTCCAGCGGAACAGGTCGTACAGCTTTGAAAATGGGTAGTTTGGTTTTAAGTCATTGAAAGGATTCCCGCATCGTTGTTTCGATTGCTAAAGGGAAATTAACATTTCTGTGACTGGTTAAATATCCAATACAGTCTCTGTAAGGAAGAGAAAATAACTCGAACATAACTGACTTGCAGCATATTAAATGAACATTACTCTGTCTATCAGAACTGCTATAGTATTACCGCCAAATCCTTGTGTATTACAGACTCATGCGTTATTTTCCTTACTTTATTATTTTTCCCCTATTTATTTATTTTGTTTTGACTAGTAAATAATTTTAAATATTGCTTTATAGTATACTGGTGTTTTTGTTTCTGTATTTTATTTTAGTAAATTGTTAATTAACTTTTGCTTTGTTGATTAATTGTTGGGTATGTATATTGCGTTGTGTGTGTTCGCTGAGACTACTGAAACCCGGCTTGCAGTTTAATAGTGTAATTTGGCTCGTGAGGGTATATTCCCGCAACCACTGGCGTTGATTACTAAAGAGGTGTCTTTGGTAACACAATGGTAAAGTTAGTTTGTCTCTTGGAAGGACCATATTTAAAGCAGGTTTCCAATAGGGATGAAAAGCTTTTCATTGTCTTGTACTGTTTGTTACTACCATAGCAATTAACTGTTATTTTTTTATGTTAAATTAATTCATATTTTGTTCTGTACATGTTTTGTTTCTTTATTCTGTAAAACTTGTTTTTTTTTTATTTTGTGTTTGTAATTTGGTTTCATTATTATGGGTAAATGGACTTAAAGCTGGAGCCATCTATATATATATATATATATATATATATATATATATATATATATATATATATATATTACCTCATAAGCAACTTGTTTGGTTATTCAATTAATTAATAGTCCCCTTTTACTCTGGTTGACTATATAGGACTTGAATAGGATGATGGGTTTTCTGGTCCTGGTAATGTGGTTAAGTTAAATAATTTGATAGGACATTTATTACTATCTGGCACCCTAGAGCTTGACGCCGTTACACTGTTATATAAAAAATGTTTTTAGTGTTTTGAAAATTAATAATAGCTTGAGCCGTCTGTTTCCGGTGTACAGAGGGATTCGCCAGGGATGCTCCCTATCAGACATGTTGTACGCCCTCTCTATTGAACCTCTGCTTTATCAGCTTAGGAGTAAGCTGGCTAGTCCGAGAATACCTTTTACACAGAATGCTCCTCCAGTCAAACTGTCTGCCTATGCTGATGACTTTAATGTCGTCATCATCAGTCATGCTGATGTGTCAGCACTGACAGACAGTTTGGAATTTTTTCAGAAAGCCTCATCGGCCAAGGTGAACTGGGGCAAGTGCAGCACATTCCTGTCAGGGGAGTGGTGTGGAGCCGGCCCCCCCGGCGCTCCCTCAGCCATTGCACTGGGGAAGACTGGGATCAAGGTTCTGGGAGTCTATCTGGGAAGACGACAGTGTGAATCTAAGAACTGGGAGGATTTAACAGAATAGGTTAAGGGAAGGCTGCAGAGTTGGCGGTGGCTGATACCTCAGCTGTCATACAAGGGGAGAGTTCTTGTGATCAACAGTCTGGTGGCCTCCATGCTATGGCACAGGCTGGTGTGCCTGGATCCTCCCCCAGGGCTGATAAATGAGATACAGAGAGTGCTACTGGAGTTTTTTTGGAGTGGCCATCACTGGCGTCTTGTACCTGCCCCCTAGTGAAAGGGGTCAAGGGTTAGTGGTTGTGCGAGTTGAGTAGCTACTTTCCAGTTGCAAGCAGAGCAGCGATTTGGTGTTTTTACCTAAGCTGTGAGGGGGCTTGGCTGGGATTGGCAAATGTTTTTAATAAATCTAATCTCAGCTAGACACCAATGAACTCCCAGATTTCTATATGAACATGCTGAATGCCTGGCGAATGGTGAAGGTGGAGAGACTGGAGGATTATTTGACCGCAGGAGCACTGCTGGAGAGCCTTTATTTTTTAACTCCTTGTTCCCTGCAGATGGTTTCCAATCTGGGGCGTTGCGCTCTAGTTTTGCGAAAGGGGGCATGTCACAGGTTGATGGTGTGTAGTAATTGGTCACTAGAGGCAGGGTAGTGTTCCAAAGAATATATTTTATTTTCCTGGGGCTTCCGAGTCTTTCTCCCGATCTACAAAAAAGGTTCTACATAGATGAGTAATCTTCTGGTAATCTTTTTAAAGTGTTAACTCTCCCCCATGCATGTTCTCTCTTGCTTCCTTCTCCTTTTAAACATCCCCCCCGTTCTGACTCAAGCCTTTCTATACTCCCTTGAACACACCTTAATTTCCGTACACCAATCAGAAACTAGTGTTGAACGACCTGTCAATCAGAGCGTGTTCTGGAATAGTCCTGAGTTTTTGCCCCCTAACAAAGATGGCGACCGCTCGACCAAAACTTCCGTTTTGGTTTCACAACGCCCGCATCACGTGATCTCTGTTGGGAACACCAGGGTTGATTCACAGTCCCCTGGTGGCTGGGAGGTTGAATTGCAGCCCAGGATCGCTTTACCCTGTCACAGGGCATTACAAAACTAAAAAACTTACTGCAGGTGAGCATTGGGAGGTGGAGAGAGGTGGAAAGCCTGGCCAGACAGCTGGGAATTCACTCACTCAGAGTGCTAGAGAATGTTCTGAAAAAGCTCAGAGACTCTTTCTCCCCTATGTATTTATGTGCATGTATATACATATTTATATAATTGGGGAAATAAATAAATATATACTGTATATATATATATATATATATATATATATATATATATATATATATATATATATATATATATGTAGTGAGCGATAATGCTCTATTTTGTAAGACTCTGACTGATTGTGCTATTCCAAAGACTGAGGCGGAAACAGAAATGGCGAACGAATAGGTGAGATTTTATTCACAAAGGAAAAAATAGCAAACAAACTAAATATAAACAAATAAAAGACTAACCCAGGTCTGGGCACTAACTCACTTTTGGAGCCCTAACTATTGATTATGGTATGGCTAACCCACACCATAATAATAAAGAAAAACTGTGCACACAAACACAAAGCACTTAGTTCCATAGAGATTCACTTTAAATCCATAGGTAAGTGCACCATTTCTTTTCAGTCTTTTAACTGTCCATAATTGGTGCAATGATCCCAGTAATAATACAGCGTCTCTTTCTTGATCACCAGTATCCAAGTTTGCGTACCAGCAACCCCACCAAGTAACTTGTATGGAAATATGCACAAAGGTTGGAGTGCTTGTACTCACTGGTTGTTGTATGGTTGCAGGTAAGTTTATATCCGGTTTCAAAGCGCTGTCTTCAGTATTACTGGTGTGTTACAGTCCATTGCCAACTCCTTTGTTAAACAGTTCTGTCCTTAGCGTTGGATTCCTTGCACCAAACGTTCATTCTTAAACAGCGCACATTGCTGTATTTGCGTATTTTCACAGTCCTTTGTAGACGGTCCCTTACAGCCTCCACTGGCTGGGTAACCGCGCTAACGTTCAGTTTAATAATAATAACAATTTCCACTCTTCGGAGTACACAGGCACATTCTGCCTAGGTTTTCATAACACTTAAAAATAAACAACCCAGCACACCTACTCGTCTTGTCCGTGTTGTCCGTTTTTGCTTCCAACCCAAGTCGTCTCTACAGGTTATATTTTTAATCCAGTCCCGTCTCACTCGGACTACTTGCTGTACAATGGTTTCATTCTTACAATCTCTCACACAGGCCCTCACTGCCATACCACTCACTCCCCTTTTTAATTCCCAGAATCCCGCCGTTACAGAGCCCCTGAGTTCCAGGAACTAGGGGAATTGTAGTTTTTTGAGCAGCGCCATTTTATAAAAACAAAAGAAAACCCTACCTTTTAACTCTTGTGACAAACAGTACAGTTATCGCTGTCCTTTAATAGAAACCCCCACTATTTCTATCAGGACTAACACACGACAACCATCTATTTATCACAATATATATATATATATATATATATATATATATATATATATATATATATATATGTATATATATATATATATATATAATCTGTTTTATTATATAACCTTGTTTATATATTTTTTTTAAATAATTGTTTATTGTAAATTGTTAATTATTCAGGATATGATTAAATACCAAATACTACAGATTAAACACTTGGCAGATTACAGTACTCTGAAGTACAGGATTAAATGCAGTAAAATAGGGGGCAGATAAGAGCAAGTAAAGCGCATTTAAGGAAGGGTGATAAATGTCCCAGGGGAAGAACAGAGGAGTTCTACAGGTGCTTTCTGAAGAGGTGAGTCTTGAGGAGGTACCGGAATGTGGTCAGGGACTGGGAAGTCCTGACATCTGTAGGAAGGTCATTCCACCACTGCGGGGCGAGGGTGGAAAAGGAGCGGGCTCTGGAGGCAGGGGAGCGTAGAGGAGGTAGAGCCAGTCTTCTAGTGCAGGCGGAGCGGAGAGGTCGAGTGGGGGTGTAGGGAGAGATGAGGGTCTGGAGGTAGCTGGGTGCAGTCTGGTCAAGGCATCTGTAGGCTAGTACAAGAGTCTTGAACTGGATGCGAGTGGTGATGGTGAGCGGAGTAGTGGAGTTGCGTGGGAGAAGCGAGGCAGAGAGAACACCAGGTGGGCAGCGGAGTTCTGGATGGCTGGAGCGGACGGGTGGCGGACGCAGGGAGGCCAGCCAGGAGGGAGTTGCAGTAGTCTAGGCGGGAGAGTACCAAGGCCTGGACCAGGAGCTGGGTGGCTTAGTTGGTGAGGAAGGGTCGGATTCTTCGGATGTTGCTCAGGAAGAATCGGCAAGTGCGTGCCAGAGTGGAGATGTGCTGGGAATAAGAAAGGCAGGGGTCCAGGGTGACTCCGAGGTTCTTAGCGGAGGAAGAGGGAGAGAGTGTGGTAGATTCCAGAGGAACAGAGATAGAGAGATGAGAGGAGGGGGAGAAGGAGGAGGGAAAGAAAAGGAGGTCAGATTTAGAGAGGTTGAGTTTGAGGTGATGCAAGTGCATCCAGGAGGAGATAGCAGACAGACAGGTAGAGATACGGGAGGGGATGGTGGAGTCAGAGGTGGGGAAGGAGAGGAAAATCTGAGCATCATCAGCATAGAAATGGTATCAGAAACCATAGGATGCGATGAGGGGTCCCAGGGAGCGGGTGTAGAGAGAGAACAGGAGAGGACCCAAGACTGACCCTTGGGGGACTCCTGTTGAGAGAGGACGAGGTGTGGAGGTTGCTCCACGCCAGGTTACCTGGTAAGTGTGGTTGGAGAGGTAGGAGGAGAACCAGGCCAGAGCAGTGCCAGAGATTCCCAGGTCAGCGAGAGAGGATAATAGAATAGAGTGATCGACAGTGTCAAAGGAAGCAGAGAGGTCGAGGAGAATTAGGACAGAGGAGAGATAGGCAGAAGCAGGGAAAAAAAGAAACTTCGTCAAACACAACCACCAGAAATCCAAACATCCAACAAATTTGAGCCACTTCAACATTTAGATGACCAAAACCAACATCAAGAGAATGAAAGAAACAACATCCAGGACCCTATAAACAGTGCTGGCCAGGCAGCAAAAAGAAGGGAGGTCATGATTGTTGGGGACTCCATATTGAGAAACACAGCAAGTTCAGTTCGCAGTTTGGACCCCCTTACTACAACAGTGTGCTGCCTTCCAGGAGCCTCTGTCAAGCACATCACTGAGAATGTGGACAGGCTCCTAGAATGAACAGGAGACGACCCGGTAGTAGTCATCCACATCGGTACAAACAACATTGGAAGAGAGCTAGGAAGGAAATTAAAAGACAAGACCAAAACTGTGGTGTTTTCTGGGATACTGCCGGCACCTTGCAAAGGACCATATGGACAGCTGGAAATACAAAATCAAAATGCATGGCTGAAATCGTGGTGCACACATTGGAGCACATTCTACAACAAGGACTATCTAGATATGTGGGATGGACTGCACTTAAACAGAAAGGGAACCAATCTACTCGGAGAAAGGATCCTTGAAGAGGTCCAGAACATTTAAACTAGAAAGGAAGGGGGGAGAAAACAAAAAAAACAGAAGGGAGACCACATCAAAACAAGGGCAACAACTCAGGTAAGACAACTATTAAATGTATTTATCTTAATGCTAGAAGTCTCAGAAACAAAATGTTAGAACTTGAAGATACTGCACTAACAAGTAACTACAATGTGATAGGTGTTACAGAAACTTGGTTGTCTGAGAGTGATGGAGACGAATATAATATTAGTGGGTACACACTATATAGGAAAGACAGGCAGGACAGAAGAGGGTTAGCGCTATACATAAGAAATAGTCTTGAAGCCCAGGTATTAAATCTGGATGAAGAAAACAATGCAGAATCAATATGGGTCAGAATAATGGACACAAATTCAAAGGGCATAATAATAGAAGCATGCTATAGACCGCCAAATTCAGACGCTGAGCAAAATAATCTGTTATACAATGACATTCGAAATGCATGTAGAAAAGGAGAAGCCACACTAATGGGGGATTTCAACTTCCCCCATATAAAATGGGAGAACCCGATGGGGGGCACGACGGACGAAATTGAAATGGTGGAAATGAAAAATGACTGCTTCCTAACGCAATTTGTCAAGGCGCCGACTAGAGGGGAGGCATGCCTTGATTTAGTCTTTTCAAATAATGAAGACAGAATAACTAAAACAGAGGTCAGAGAGCCATTGGCAAACTCAGACCACAACATGGTCTCATTTGAAGTATTTTTTAAAACCCCAAAAGTAATGACTAAAGCTAAGGTTTACAATTTTAGAAAAGCAAACTATGAAGGTATGAAACAGAGACTAACAGAAGTAGATTGGAGTAAAATAGAGAAAACATCCACAGAAAAAGGATGGCTGTTTTTTAAAAATGTAGTCCTAGAGGCGCAAAACAATTACATCCCAAAAGTAGACAAATCTAAATCTAAAACAAAATGGCCAAAATGGTTTAACAGATCAATTAAAAAAAATATTCAGTGAAAAAAGGCACTTTTCAGAGCGTTTAAAAGGGACCAAAAACAAAGTACACAGAAAGAGTACTTGGAACTACAAACACAAGTCAAAAAGGAAGTTAGAAAGGCCAAGAGAGAGATAGAAATCAATATTGCTAAGGGGGCTAAAACCAATTCCATAATGTTTTTCCAATATTATAACAGCAAGAGAACATTCAAAGAGGAGGTTAAATGTCTAAGAGACACAAATGGCAAAATCATAGATGAAGAAAAAAAAAAGCAAATATATTAAATAATTACTTTTCACAGGTTTTTACAAAGGAGGACACGGACAACATGCCCCTGGGCCGGATGAGATCCTCCCAATAGTACTCAAAGAAATGAAAGAAGTTATTTACAAACTGCTAACCAAGATCATGCAACAGTCTCTTGACATAGGGGTTGTACCGACAGACTGGAAAATAGCAAACGTAATACCGATCCACAAAAAGGGAGACAAAACCGAACCAGGTAATTACAAACCAATAAGCCTGACTTCTATTATGTATAAACTTATGGAAACTATAATAAGATCCAAAATGGAAAATTACCTATATGTTAACAATATCCTGAGAGACAGTCAGCATGGTTTTAGGAAAGGGAGATCGTGTCTAACTAACCTGCTTGACTTTTATGAGGATGCAACATTGACAATGGATAATTGCAAAGCATACAACATGTTTTATTTAGATTTCCAGAAAGCTTTTGACAAAGTCCCGCATAAAGATTCATTCTCAAACTGAACGCAGTAGGAATTCAAGGAAATGCATGCACATGGATTAGGGAGTGGTTAACATGTAGAAAACAGAAAGTACTGATTAGAGGAGAAACCTCAAAATGGAGCGAGGTAACCAGTGGTGTACCACAGGGATCAGTACTAGGTCCTCTGCTATTTCTAATCTACATTAATGATTTAGATTCTGGTATAGTAAGCAAAATCGTTAAATTTGCAGATGACACAAAAATAGGAGGAGTGGCAAACACTGTAGCAGCAAGGTCATTCAAAATGATCTAGACAGCATTCAGAACATACATATATATGGCAAATGAAATTTAATAGAGAAAAGTGTAAAGTATTGCATGCAGGCAATAAAAATGTGCATTATAAATATCATATGGGAGATACTGAAATTGAAGAAGGGAACTATGAAAAAGACCTAGGAGTTTATGTTGACTCAGAAATGTCTTCCTCTAGACAATGTGGGGAAGCTATAAAAAAGGCCAACAAGATGCTCGGATATATTGTGAGGAGTGTTGAATTTAAATCAAGGGAAGTAATGTTACAATGCATTAGTAAGACCTCACCTAGAGTATTGTGTTCAGTTCTGGTCACCTCGTTACAAAAAGGATATTGCTGCTCTAGAAAGAGTGCAAAGAAGAGCAACCAGAATTATCCCAGGTTTAAAAGGCTTGTCATATGCAGACAGGCTAAAAGAATTGAATCTTTTCAGTCTTGAACAAAGAAGACTACGCGGCGATCTGATTCAAACATTCAAAATCCTAAAAGGTATTGACAATGTCGACCCAGGGGACTTCTTTTACCTGAAAAAAGAAACAAGGACCAGGGGTCACAAATGGAGATTAGATAAAGGGGCATCCAGAACAGAAAATAGGAGGCACTTTTTTACACAGAGAATTGTGAGGGTCTGGAACCAACTCTCCAGTAATGTTGTTGAAGCTGACACCCTGGGATCCTTCAAGAAGCTGCTTGATGAGATTCTGGGATCAATAAGCTACGAACAACCAAACGAGCAAGATGGGCTGAATGGCCTCCTCTCGTTTGTAAACTTTCTTATGTTCTTATGTTCTTAACCCTTTGCGGTCCATTTATTAATTCTGCGTCAGGCTCGCCAGGTCTAATTAATTTTCACACGCGCAGTTAATTTTAGACGCAGCTGTTTAAAAGTATTTTTTTTCACAGTCAAATGGGTTTAAATGGCCCTGCATATCAACAAAGCACTCACTAGGCATCTCCAGCCCCGCCCCACCCTTTCGTTCGCTATAGCTTTCACCTATGTAAGAAATAAATAATAATAATAATAATAGTCGTACATACCGATCGATCATCTCTTGATCACTCATTTTATCACCAAACTCCTCAATAATGCGATCTACAGTGCCTTGCGAAAGTATTCGGCCCCCTTGAACTTTGCGACCTTTTGCCACATTTCAGGCTTCAAACATAAAGATATGAAACTGTAATTTTTTGTGAAGAATCAACAACAAGTGGGACACAATCATGAAGTGGAACGAAATTTATTGGATATTTCAAACTTTTTAACAAATAAAAACTGAAAAATTGGCGTGCAAAATTATTCAGCCCCTTAGACTTTGTAGCGCCACTTTTTGCTGCGATTACAGCTGTAAGTTGCTTGGGGTATGTCTCTATCAGTTTTGCACATCGAGAGACTGAAATTTTTGCCCATTCCTCCTTGCAAAACAGCTCGAGCTCAGTGAGGTTGGATGGAGAGCATTTGTGAACAGCAGTTTTCAGTTCTTTCCACAGATTCTCGATTGGATTCAGGTCTGGACTTTGACTTGGCCATTCTAACACCTGGATATGTTTATTTGTGAACCATTCCATTGTAGATTTTGCTTTATGTTTTGGATCATTGTCTTGTTGGAAGACAAATCTCCGTCCCAGTCTCAGGTCTTTTGCAGACTCCATCAGGTTTTCTTCCAGAATGGTCCTGTATTTGGCTCCATCCATCTTCCCATCAATTTTAACCATCTTCCCTGTCCCTGCTGAAGAAAAGCAGGCCCAAACCATGATGCTGCCACCACCATGTTTGACAGTGGGGATGGTGTGTTCAGGGTGATGAGCTGTGTTGCTTTTACGCCAAACATAACGTTTTGCATTGTTGCCAAAAGTTCGATTTTGGTTTCATCTGACCAGAGCACCTTCTTCCACATGTTTGGTGTGTCTCCCAGGTGGCTTGTGGCAAACTGTAAACGACACTTTTATGGATATCTTTAAGAAATGGCTTTCTTCTTGCCACTCTTCCATAAAGGCCAGATTTGTGCAGTATCTGACTGATTGTTGTCCTATGGACAGAGTCTCCCACCTCAGCTGTAGATCTCTGCAGTTCATCCAGAGTGATCATGGGCCTCTTGGCTGCATCTCTGATCAGTCTTCTCCTTGTATGAGCTGAAAGTTTAGAGGGACGGCCAGGTCTTGGTAGATTTGCAGTGGTCTGATACTCCTTCCATTTCAATATTATCGCTTGCACAGTGCTCCTTGGGATGTTTAAAGCTTGGGAAATCTTTTGTATCCAAATCCGGCTTTAAACTTCTCCACAACAGTATCTCGGACCTGCCTGGTGTGTTCCTTGTTCTTCATGATGCTCTCTGCGCTTTAAACGGACCTCTGAGACTATCACAGTGCAGGTGCATTTATCTGGAGACTTGATTACACACAGGTGGATTCTATTTATCATCATTAGTCATTTAGGTCAACATTGGATCATTCAGAGATCCTCACTGAACTTCTGGAGGAGAGTTTGCTGCACTGAAAGTAAAGGGCTGAATAATTTTGCCCAAATTTTCAGTTTTTATTTGTTAAAAAGTTTGAAATATCCAATAAATTTCGTTCCACTTCATGATTGTGTCCCACTTGTTGTTGATTCTTCACAAAAAATTACAGTTTCATATCTTTATGTTTGAAGCCTGAAATGTGGCAAAAGGTCGCAAAGTTCAAGGGGGCCGAATACTTTCGCAAGGCACTGTAAGTCATTATTTTATTACTATAACATCTCAAAAAAGCTCTGCAAATGTCAGTGTTGTCCGTGCGCTGATTCACAGTCAGCCAGCTTGTTTACTTACGACCGCCCTGTTATCTGATGCCAGATACCATGTATGACTATTCATGAGATACGCCTTTTTTTTTTTTTTTTCCGACTTGTCTTGGCTCCTGTCGCTCCTATTCGGCAATTGAATGGTTTTCTCGGCTTTTCCGGAGAAAAACGACTAGAAACCCGTTTTTGCGTTGCTAGAATGATGTCGGACCCAGTCCGACAAAGGACCTATGAGGAATAATTGCAATGTCGGACCCAGTCCGACAATGGACCGGAAAGGGTTAATTGTATTGAATGGAAAAAGGAATGGAGTGGTAATGTGGTCTTAAGTCATGGGTCCTCTCTGAGCGCGGGGGTTGCCGTTTTATTTTCTGAACATTTTAAACCAATTTCCTTTACTGTTGATGAGGTCGGAAAAGGACACCTGCTCGTAGTACGGGCAATAGTCGAGAATAAGATTCTCGCTTTTATTAATATTTATGCGCCCACCGACGATAGGGAAAGAGTCTCATTTTTAAAGATTTTAGATGAGACCTTGGCAACTTGCCAACCAGAAAATTATCTTTTATTGGGAGGAGATTTGAACTGTACAGAAAATGATAAAGACAGGAATCACATAGAGCTCCATGCACAATCTGCAAGAGATCTGCACAGGGTAATAGAAAAGTGTGAATTAGAGGACGTTTGGAGAAATATTAATAATAACAAAAGACAGTACACTTGGGTAAAGGTCAGGGACACTGTACTCTCCCTAGCCAGATTAGACCGTTTTTATTGTTTTAAACACCATTGTAGTACATTTAAATCCTGTTTTATTATCCCCACTGGCTTATCTGATCACTGTATGATAACCTCAAGTGTATTAATTCCATTTGTAAAAATACACAGCGCTTACTGGCAATTTAACACTTGTTTAATCAATGATATACATTTTAAAAATTGTTTTATATTTTTTTGGCAGCAGTGGAAGGAACAAAAGCTCAGTTTTATTTCCCTGAGACAGTGATGGGATGTGGGAAGGTGCAGATTCACCAGTTCTGTCAGCAGTACACTGGGTCACGAGGAGCAGTGACGGGCAGCAGTGTGGAGTAGTGGTTAGGGCTCTGGTCTCCTGACCAGAGGGTCATGGGTTCAATCCCAGGTGGGGGACACTCCTGCTGTACCCTTGAGCAAGGTACTTTATCTAGATTGCTCCAGTAAAAACCCAACTGTATAAATGGGTAATTGTATGTAAAAATAATGTGTAAAAAAATAATGTAATTGTATGTAAAAATAATGTAATATCTTGTAACAATTGTAAGTCGCCCTGGATAAGGGTGTCTGCTAACAAATAAATAATAATAATAATAACTAGATGGTAACTTTACAAGTAAAGTTGTGGGGCTTGCTTTAGGGAAAGTGGTCAAAATTTCAGTTTATAAAAAGTTAGAGAAAATTTAGTTGGTGCGGTTACTAAAACAGGTGTACCTCTTGATTAGTAAAAGTTATTTCTTTTTTGGTTTCATATTTGAATAGCAGAGAAGTAGAGGAAGATGTCTCTAACTTTTTGTCTTACTTGTTGGGAAAGTGGTCAAAGTAGCTGATTTGTGTCAAAAGTTACATTGTTTACAGTAAACAGAATGTTGGAAGTCTGGGAGTTTTTAAACAATGGGGAGCTTTAGAATATTGACAAAAGCCCCATTAAAGTGAATGAAGATGGACAAAAAAGGACAAAAAGCTTAATAGTTTAAAAAGTATAAAAGATATCAAAAAGTTGCATACAAGCACACTATTCCAGACCAGTCTACATGTTTTAAAGTTTGAACGGCATTTCTAGCTTAAACGGTGTAAAAGGAGTAGCGTGCCAAAGAAGAAGAAGAAGAAGAAGTAGTACGTCAAATATTTAAAGTGGGGGACTCTTGCTTCGCAAGCCCCACTAATGAGAGTTTTGGAGATGGACATCCTAGAGCTTCAGCAGGCTCTGGAGTCCATACCAAATAGCAGGCTTGTTGAGAACCTCAAAAGATAAAAAGCGTCACTTATTGACCTGCTGGACGCAAAGGCACAGGGCACGTTAACAAGGTCAAGGTTTCAGAGTGTATCACAGGTGGACTCCCCAACCCGCTACTTCTTCAGCCTGGATAAGAAACAGGGCCAGAGCAAACTGATCCACTGCCTGCGCACAGAAGATGGGAGAGAGCTGCACGAGCCAGGGGAGATCCGCAGGAGGGCTGTGCAGTTTTATACACAGCTCTTCTCCAGCGAGACAGAAGGAGATACAGCACACACACACAGGTTCCATAAAGGTCTGCCACAGGTCCCTGAAGAGAAGGAGGGGCTGGATAGAGCGCTTACACTGCAGGGGTTCTCCACCGCCCTCAGTGGACTGAGTAATGGAAAAGCCCCTGGTATTGATGGCATCCCCACTGAATTTTATAGAGCCTTCTGGGATGAGCTGGGGGAAGACCTGCTGGCTGTACATAAAGAAAGTTTGGCCCAGCGAGAGCTTCCACTCAGCTGCAGGAGGGCAGTAGTAATGCTGCTGCCAAAAAAGCGGGACCTGTGTGAAATAAAGAACTGGAGACCTATCGCCCTGTTGTGTGTGGATTACAAGTTGCTCTGGCGAATAGACTGAGGGAGGTTTTGGGGTCGGTGGTACACTCAGACCAGTCGTATTGTGTGCCCGGCAGGTCAATCTTTGACAACATATTTTTAATTCGTGATGTATTTGGCAGTCTCAAAGCTCTTTGGTTTGAATACTAGTTTGATTTCACTGGACCAGGAAAAGGCTTTTGACCGGGTTGGACACCAGTATTTGTGGAGGACCATGGAGTTCTTCGGGTTCAGCTCTGTCTTTATAGCCATGATTTGGGTGCTCTAAAGTGACATTTAAAGTGTGCTAAAGATCAATGGTGGGGTGAGCGCCCCTTTTTCAGTACAGAGGGGTGTCAGGCAGGGCTGCACACTATCAGGCATGCTGTATTCATTGACCATTGAACCCCTGCTTCATGAACTGTGCCGAGTGATCAGTGGACTGTCCTTACCACACTGCCCCAACCCTCCTGTCAGAGTGTCATCATACGCTGATGACTTAGCAGTCATGGTGAAAGGGGAGCACGATGTCAGGGCACTGCACATCACCCTTCGAGACTTTCAGGAAATATCTTCGGCTAAGGTGAACTGGAACAAGAGCTGTACCCTGCTGCTGGGGCAGTGGGGGGGCTGTGGACCCCCAGCACTGCCGCCCGGGCTTGTTTGGAGCAGGGGAGGATTTAAGTACCTGGGGGTGCACCTGGGGGATGAGGCCAGTGAGAGGAAGAACTGGGAGGGGGTGCTGGATGAAGTAAATGGGCGGCGGGGTAGGTGGCGATGGCTGCTGCCACAATTATCGTACAGGGGAAAAGTGCTGGTGGCCAACAACCTGGTGGCTTCCACACTGTGGTACCGGCTGGTGTGCATGGAGCAGCCGCCCTGCAAGGTCTTCTGGGACGGGCTGCACTGGCTGAGGAGAGGGGTGATATACCTGCCCAGGGAGAAAGGGGGCCAGGGCCTGATTGACATCACCAGCCGTTTGCCTGCTTTCCGATTACAGTCAGTCCAGAGGTTGCTGTATGGTCCTCCTTCACTGCCATGGAGAACCTGCATGCGCTCTGTTTCATAAATCAGGGGTGCTACAGCTGGATAAAACTTTGTTCCTGATAAACAGTAGTGGGATGGATCTGTCAGTACTGCCTCCTTTCTACAGCAGAATGCTGAAGGCTTGGTGCCTGCTGAGGGCTGAGAGAGGGGAAGAACCCCTCAACCTGCACTGGCTCCTGGAAGAGCCAATAGTTCACAACCCTTGCCTGGCCATTCAAAGTGGCAACTCCCCAGCCATTACACGTCTACTGATTAGAGCTCGCATCACGAAACTACGCCATCTGCTGGACCTGCAGCAGGGCTGCTGGCTGAGTGCTGAGAGGCTGAGCGCAGTGATAGGGATGCATTCCCTGCGCTGTGTGGAGAGGTATCTGTGCCAGCTGAAAGCTGCATTGCCTTATGGGGCGCAACTGCTCCTAAAGGAGTGCTTCCAGGAACACCCCCTTCCCAAGCCTGCGAGTGTCCCCCGCTTTCAAAGAAGCTGATGCCCCCCCACGGCCTCTACTGAAATCTGATGAACTGAGTGGGAAGCTCCTGGCCAATATGGAGGGCAAAGCTCTGTACAAAGTTTGTGTGCAGGTACAGCATCAGACCCAGCTTACAGCACTCCCTGACACACCCTGGAGAGCCACACTGAGGGAAGGGGAGGACGTAGCGCCTGCCTGGAACAGCCTGTATAAGCCCCCCCCCCCCTCAATAAGAGCGCTGGCGATCTGCAGTGGAGAGTTTTACACACTATCATTCCTGTTAATTATTTTATTAGTGTTCTTAACCCTGCCGTATCTGATTCCTGTCCATTCTGCGCTCAGAGAGAGACCGTGTTTCATTGTTTTAGTATGTGCTCCCATTTATTACCTATTTTTTAGTCTTTTAGCTCATCTGTTCACTGGTCTTAACCTGATTTTTAACACCACGGTTTTTATTTATGGTATAAGAGAAAAACAAAAAACATTGACCAACTAGCTAATTTGCTGCTAGGCCAGACTAAACTGGCTGTGTACAAAAGCAGGAAAAATAAAGTGCAGGGGGAGGGGGATGAGAATGTCATGACTTTGTTTAACATGCTGGTGAAATGCAGAGTTCAGTTGGATTATAATTACTATAAATTTATGCATGATTTGGAGAGTTTTGAGGAGGTGTGGTGTTTTAATGATGTTTTGTGTGAATTAGATGGAGAGCGACTAAGTTTTAATTTCTAAAAATTTAAAATCTGAAGTTGATTTGTGTGTATGGTTAAGGGTATAAGGGGGGGTTTGTGTTATTTGATTTATTGTGTGTTTTGTTTAATTTTATGAAAATAAAGTAAAATTAAAAGTCAAAGTCTCTCTCTCTCATTTTAGAAAGAGGATTTATTTAAAGATAATTTTAATTAGTTCATGTTTCACTGTAAATGTTTTAACACAATAACTATACCAACATCTTAAAAAACAAAGTAACCCATAATAAAAGATATATTAACAGTTCACACTCACACAAAAACACCCTAGGGCGCTGGTCCTGTCAATCATAAAGGGCATAAGCGGATGTGGGAGGGATAAAACGCGTCACATGATGTGGGAGAGGATAAAACATGTCACAGGATGTGGGAGGGAATAAAACATGTCACAGGAAGGGGAGGGATAAAACATGTCACAAGAAGAGGCGGGGCTTAGGGGCCATCAATCAATCACTCAAGGGGTCTGTGTCAGAAATAAAATTATTTTTGGTAGTAAATCTCCCACCCGACCTCTTGAGTGCGCTAAGCAGTGAAACAGAGTTCCCTGGACAGGCTGGCCTGACAGTTCTTTCCCAGGGTTCAAAGGAAGTCAGGCAGCTGGAAACTCTGTTGCATGAACACATTGATGCGGAAGGGAAACAACGTGGCAGTCGCAGTTTGGAGGGGCGGCCGCACTCGTTTACCAACATTGAGTCGCAATCTATTCCTTCGTTTTGGTTTTGTTATTGAACCTGTAAGACCCCGTGATAAAAAGTACCGTGAGTGTTGTGTTTTGTTTGTCTATAATTGTTTGTTTGTTATTATTAGACAGCTAACACATTCCGGAGCTGTCACCAAGGGCCAGCACAAAACCCGGAACAGCACTTCACTTTTGTCACGAATAAACTTGTATCACCCACCACGAGCGCTACAGCACGCACCCAGGACTGGTGGCCGTGTTTGTACATTGTGGGAAAGATACATGTGTTCATTATTTGGGACTGCAACACATTTATTTATATCCAGTGCATTACACATTGTTGTGTATTGCCTGGAGTTATTGTTTCGTCGCCAGACCAGGATTACAATTAATAAAACCCCTTTCCAACTGGATTACAATTCTCTGACTATTCGTTGTGCATCACTCCTGCACCTGTACACAATTAACCATGCGTGGTGTCAGAACGGGACTATGGACCGCAAAGCATTGGCAGAGCTGCTGGAGGAGCTGGATAACAGACGGGAGACAGAGGAGAGAAAGAGGGAGGAGCGATACACAGCGCTCATTGAGAGGGTAGGGTTGGCAATGATAGCACCAAACCCTACTGGACCACCAGCGATGTTGGCACCGAAGGCTCAGGCGATGAAGATGTCGGCAGAGGATGACCCAATGGCGTATCTGGTCACGTTTGAGCTGCTAGCCACCACCGCAGAAGTTCTGGGCGAGCCAGCTGGGACCCTGCCTGATCGGGGATGCTCAGGCAGCATACCAGGCAATGAGCGACGGTGAAGCTGGCCATCCTCCGTCGCCTCAACATCACCACGGAGACTCACCGGGTATGATTCAGGGAGTACCGCAGGTCCCTGGAGACATGCTCCAGGGTGGTCGCAGAGCAGTTGGGTGAGGTTACTGGGCCATCTAGGGCAGATGCTACTCCTGCTCCTACTCAAGCGCGACAGCCGACAGCCTCGTGGCATTCTCGATCTGTTGAGAGAGGGGTGGGAGGAGCACAAAGGCTTGTCCAAAAATGTAGTGAACCATGTGCTCCAACTAAGAGATCGCCTGGATTTGGTCAGTTGTTTGGCCCAGGACAACCTGAAATCGGCTCAGCACCGACAACAGAAGCATTACAATAAAAGTGCACGAATTCGAACCTTTTGACCTGGAGACAAAGTAATGCTGCTGCTTCCCTCCTCAGAAGTTATGTGCTAAATGAAGTGATTCGGGCTATAGGAAAGGTGAATTATGAAATTAGACAGCCCGATCGCCATAATGAACGTGAAATGTATTATATAAATTTATTAACACTAGAACTGCCGAGATTTCAGACTACATACAACCACTGCACCCGCAAAATGTGCGGCTCCATTTTAAAATGGCTTCATATGAAAATGAAAAACAAACAATCGGATACAATGTAATATATTTATTTATGAATATCATACATAACATTTTCAGAGCAGAAACACCGTATATACATTGAAAATTAAACTTTTTTCGATTTTTTTTAAAAAGAGCACATATACATAAACATGAAAAACTGTAATAAAATAAACATTATTCAGTAAACTTCTGTGTAAACAGGTGTAGAAAGCTGTATGCACATATATAATTATAAAACAAAAATAACTAGTTATAAAAATAAAAATAAAATATAACATAACTTATGTAACGTGACAGCGCTTTGAGTGAAACAGCTTTCTAAGAACAATCTATGCAGAAAACACGCTTTTCAACTGTACCAGTGCATTTGCCACAGACTGCCTTTTCACAATGGGCACAGACATCAAAAGTTCTGTTTTTATTGCATTTAGCAACCTGGCATTGTCTTTTATTCTGTGTGCCAGTGGGCGCAGCGCTGGCGGAAGCTTGAGGGGCATTTGCCAGCCGGCTTTCATGTCTCTTATCAAAATGTTTCCCTCTGAGTGATTGTGTTGCCGGTGCACTCCTTGTACAAAACAAAGCATTGATGGCTGCCAGGTCCAAAACATTATAAAAAACAGCCACAGGCCACCTGCGAGTACCACCTTTAACCCTTTGCGGTCCATTGTCGGACTGGGTCCGACATTGCAATTATTCCCACCAGGTCCTTTGTCGGACCCTGTCCGACATCATTTTAAAAACGCAAAAAAGTCGGTTTTTCAACAGAAAAAGCCGAAAAACCATTCAATGGCCGAGTGGGAACGAAAGGAGCCGAGACAAGCCGATAAAAAAAAAAAAGGCGTATCTCATGAATAGTCATAGTACCCCATTGGCATCAGATGGGGCGGTCGTATGGAAACAAGCTGGGAGTACAGTATCAGCGCACAGAGACTATCACGGACATTTGCAGAGCTTTTTTGAGATGTTATAGCAATAAAATAATGACTTGGATTGCATTATTGAGGAGTTTGGTGATAAAACGAGTCATCAGGAGACGATTGATCGGTATGTACGACTATTATTATTATTATTTTTTATTTGGTAGCATATGTGAAAGCGATAGCAAATGAAAGGGTGGGGCGGGGCTGGAGATGCCTAGTGAGTGCTTTGTTGACATGCAGGGCCATTTAAACCCGTTTGACTGTGAAAAAAAATACTTTTAAACAGCGCGTCTAAAATTAACTGCGCGTGAAAAAATTAATTAGACCTGGCGAGCCTGACGCAGAATTAATAAATGGACCGCAAAGGGTTAACAGAATACAGCCGTGCCATTTGATCCAGTATATCCACACTATACTTCGTTGCGTTATAAAATGCAACAGTCTCTAGCTTTCGTTTAGCATCAGTCCCGATCGTCATTGATTTTTGCATAGAGCTTAGAATAAGCACATCCATTGTCAATGTTGCATCCTCAAAAAAGTCAAGCAGGTTAGTTAGACACGATCTCCCTTTCCTAAAACCATGCTGACTGTCTCCCAGGATATTGTTACCATATAGGTAATTTTCCATTTTGGATCTTATTATAGTTTCCATAAGTTTACATATAATAGAAGTCAGGCTTATTGGTCTGTAGTTACCTGGTTCCGTTTTGTCTCCCTTTTTGTGGATCGGTATTACGTTTGCAATTTTCCAGTCTGTTCGTACAACCCGTGTCAAGAGTCTGTTGCATGATCTTGGTTAGCGGTTTGTAAATAACTTCTTTCATTTCTTTGAGTACTATTGGGAGGATCTCATCCGGCCCAGGGGATTTGTTTATTTTAAGAGCTCCTAGTCCCTTTAACACTTCTGCCTCTGTTATGCTAAAGTTATTAAAACTAGATAGGAACAGGTCGTCATGTGGGGCATGTTGTCCGTGTCCTCCTTTGTAAAAACCTGTGAAAAGTAATCATTTAATATATTTGCTATTTTTTTTTTCTTTGTCTATGATTTTGCCATTTGTGTCTCTTAGACATTTAACCTCCTCTTTGAATGTTCTCTTGCTGTTATAATATTGGAAAAACATTTTGGAATTGGTTTTAGCCCCCTTAGCAATATTGATTTCTATCTCTCTCTTGGCCTTTCTAACTTCCTTTTTGACTTGTGTTTATAGTTCCAAGTACTCTTTCTGTGTACTTAGTATTTGGTCCCTTTTAAACGCTCTGAAAAGTGCCTTTTTTCGCTGAATATTTTTTTTAATTGATCTGTTAAACCATGTTGGCCATTTTGTTTTATATTTAGATTTGTCTACTTTTGGGATGTAATTGTTTTGCGCCTCTAGTACTACATTTTTAAAAAACAGCCACCCTTTTTCTGTGGATGTTTTCTCTATTTTACTCCAATCTACTTCTGTTAGTCTCTGTTTCATACCTTAGTTTGCTTTTCTAAAATTGTAAACCTTAGCTTTAGTCATTACTTTTGGGGTTTTAAAAAACACTTCAAATGAGACCATGTTGTGGTCTGAGTTTGCCAATGGCTCTCTGACCTCTGTTTTAGTTATTCTGTCTTCATTATTTGAAAAGACTAAATCAAGGCATGCCTCCCCTCTAGTCGGTGCCTTGACAAATTGCGTTAGGAAGCAGTCATTTGTCTTTTCCACCATTTCAATTTCATCCGTCATGCTCCCCACTGGGTTCTCCCATTTTATATGGGGGAAGTTGAAATCCCCCATTAGTATAGCTTCTCCTTTTCTACACACATTTCTAATGTCATTGTATAACAGATTATTTTGCTCGGCGTCTGAATATGGCAGTCTATAGCATGCTCCTCTTTGAATTTTTGTCCATTATTCTGACCCATATTGATATGGCGTTGTTTTCTTTGTCCAGATTTAACACCTGGGCTACAAGACTATTTCTTACGTATAACGCTATCCCTCTGCCTCTTCTGTCCTGCCTGTCTTTCCTATACAGTGTGTACCCACTAATGCATATTATTTAGCAGACGCCTTTATCCAAGGCGACTTACAGAGACTATGGTGTGTGAACTATGCATCAGCTGCAGAGTCACTTACAATTACGTCTCACCCGAAAGACAGAGGACAAGGAGGTTAAGTGACTTGCTCAGGGTCACACAATGAGCCAGTGGCTGAGGTGGGATTTGAACCGAGGACCTCTGGTTACAAGCCCTTTTCTTTAACCACTGGACCACACAGCCTCCTAATATTATAGTCGTATCCATCACTCTCAGACAACCAAGTTTCTGTAACACCTATCACATCGTAGTTACTTGTTAGTGCAATAGCTTCAAGTTCTAACATTTTGTTTCTGAGACTTCTAGCATTAAGATAAATACATTCAATAGTTGTCCTACCTGAGCATACAATACTCAGGTAAGAGAATACAACTAGCCCATAAAGTAATAAAACTAACAGGGAGGAATAGATATTGTATATATCTTACACAGCTGCACTTTGATCCGGTCTTAACCTGTTCAGATAAATTTTATCAAGGGAACTCTCTTTCTGTAAGAAATAGTAGTGATAGTGGTGCACCTTTCATTTACAGGACAGAGTCCTACATATTTTAACACAGATAAAACTGATGAGATAAATACATTTCATATCTCTTCCAGCTGTACTTTTGTCAGATCTTCAACAACATTACCTGGGAATCGGTTCCAGACCCTCACAATTCTCTTTATAAAAAAGTGCCTCCTATTTTCTGTTCTGAATGCCCCTTTATCTAATCTCCATTTGTGACCCATGGTCCTAGTTTCTTTTTTCAGGTCAAAAAAAGTCCCTGGGTCGACATTGTCTATACCTTTTAGGATTTTGAATGCTTGAATCAGATCTCCGCATAGTCTTCTTTGTTCAAGACTGTACCTGTCTGCATACGACATGCCTTTTAAACCCGGGATAATTCTGGTTGCTCTTCTTTGCACTCTTTCTAGAGCAGCAATATCCTTTTTGTAACAAGGTGACCAGAACTGAACACAATATTCTAGGTGAGGTCTTACTAATAATGCATTGTAAAGTTTTAACATTACTTCCCTTGATTTAAATTCAACACCTCACAATACATCTGAGCATCTTGTTGGCCTTTTTTATAGCTTCCCCACATTGTCTAGAGGATGACATTTCTGAGTCAACATAAACTCCTAGGTCTTTTTCATAGTTCCCTTCTTCAATTTCAGTATCTCCCATATGATATTTATAATGCACATTTTTATTGCCTGCGCGCAGTACTTTACGCTTTTCTCTAATAAATGTCATTTGCCATGTGTCTGCCTAGTTTCTGAATGCTGTCTAGATCATTTTGAATGACCTTTGCTGCGGCAACTCCTGCCACTCCTCCTATTTTTGTGTCGTCTGCAAATTTAACAAGTTTGCTTACTATACCCGAATCTAAATCATTAATGTAGATAGGGAATAGCAGAGGACCTAATACTGATCCCTGTGGTACACCACTGGTTACCTCGCTCCATTTTGAGGTTTCTCCTCTAATCAGTACTTTCTGTTTTCTACATGTTAACCACTCCCTAATCCATGTGCGTGCATTTCCTTGAATCCCTACTGCGTTCAGTTTGAGAATTAATCTTTTATGCAGGACTTTGTCAAAAGCTTTCTGGAAAACGAAATAAACCATGTCGTAGGCTTTGCAATTATCCATTGTCAATGCTGTATCCTCAAAAGAATCAAGCAGGATAGTTAGACATGATCTCCCTTTCCTAAAACCATGCTGACTGTCTCCCAGGATATTGTTACCATATACAGTACCAGTCAAAAGTTTGAGTACACCTGCTTGAAACCAGGTTTTTCATGATTATCTATGCTTTTAACTGTATAAACTTGTCTATAAACACTTAATATTTCATTATATGATACATGTACTTATATAAGCTGATAATCATAAGTGAATTGCATTCAAAAATTTTATTTTTAAATTAAAATGTAAATCTTGTCAATTTCAATGAAATGATCACGCAAAGCAAGGGGATTTCAGTCTGAAGCCCAAGTCAGTTAAAAGTCTGAAATGTGTATAACACGGTGTTAGAACACTGGCCTAAGTATAAAAGTGTCTTTGTTAGAAGTTCTCAGAGTTAACTAGCATCTTACCTAATTAACCTTTTGTCACCAATTATTGTTAACAGGTGAGGGTCCATGATTACGATAAATATAGGTAGCATAGGCACAAGTTTGTCATTCCTGAATGTCAGGGAGCAGAAAATGGCAAAATACGCTCAGTTAAGCAAAAGTTACTTTAAGAAATGAAGGTCAATCTTTAAGATAAGATATAATTTTTAAGATAAGTAATACAATTGTATGGTAAAACTTTTAGGGCTGGTTTCACAGACCCAGATTAGCACTAATCTTGGATTACCCTACTTAAATTAGCATTGAGTAGTCCAAGATTAGTGCCAATCGGGGTCTGTGAAACCAGCCATAAAAGTAAGTCATTTTTCACTAAAGTGGGATGTATCACTTTTGTAATTTTACGGTTGATTTTGAAAATAAGTACTTTATCTGTAAAATAATAGTGGGGGTACACAAGACAAATCAGACGATTTAAAGGGGTACAGTAGTCTGGAAAGGTTGAGAAGCACTGCTCTTGATATAGCAACAAGGTGTTGTATAAATCATGTGAGATAGTACTGCACCTTTCATTTACAGGAATACAACCAGTCCATAAAGTAATAAAGATAACAGGGAGGAATAGATATTGTATATATCTTACACAGCTGCACTTTGATCCGGTCTTAACCTGTTCAGATGAATTATATCAAGGGAACTCTCTTTCCACAACAAATAGTAGCGAGACAGTACTGCACCTCTCATTTACAGTCCTACATACAGTAATAAAGATAAAACTGATGAGATAAATACATTTCATATCTCTTCCAGCTGTACTTTGATCAGATCTCTGGCTGTTTATTTGAATGCTTTCAGAGCGGATAATAGGCCTTTTCCCATCCAACTTTTAAGCTTGGTAAAACTTACGTGAGTGAGAAAATATATGCGACAAACGCTATGGGAAACGGTTTAATTCGACTTTTAAGAAGTTTTTACTCGCATGACAAGCTCACTCGCTAGAGGTGCTTTTGTTTTTAAATTTATAATTAAAGATCTGAAAGGCTACCTTGGTTTAGATTTAATTAAAATACCATATTTACACTGTTTTTCATTAAAAAGACATTGCTGCGGAAAATGCACTTTTTTTCTATGCAGATTTAGGAAACTGAAACTGAAAGTAGTTTAACTAAGAGCAATTACAATATACAGTACTGTGCAAAAGTTTTAGGCAGGTGTGAAAAAATGCTGTAAAGTAAGAATGCTTTCAAAAATAGACATGTTAATAGATTATATTTATCAATTAACTAAATGCAAAGTGAGTGAACAGAAGAAAAATCTAAATCAAATCCATATTTGGTGTGACCACCCTCTGCCTTCAAAACAGCATCAAGCATCAATTCTTCTAGGTACACTTGCACACAGTTTTTGAAGGAACTCAGTAGGTAGGTTGGCCCAAACATCTTGGAGAACTAACCACAGTTCTTCTGTGGATTTAGGCAGCCTCAGTTGCTTCTCTCTCTTCATGTAATCCCAGACAGACTCGATGATGTTGAGATCAGGGCTCTGTGGGGGCCATACCATCACTTCCAGGACTCCTTGTTCTTCTTTACGCTGAAGATAGTTCTTAATGACTTTCGCTGTATGTTTGGGGTCGTTGTCATGCTGCAGAATAAATTTGGGGCCAATCAGATGCCTCCCTGATGGTATTGAATGATGGATAAGTATCTGCCTGTACTTCTCAGCATTGAGGAGACCATTAATTCTGACCAAATCCCCAACTCCATTTGCAGAAATGCAGCCCCAAACTTGCAAGGAACCTCCACCATGCTTCACTGTTGACTGCAGACACTCACTCGTGTACGCTCTCCAGCCCTTCGGCGAACAAACTGCCTTCTGCTACAGCCAAATATTTCAAATTTTGACTCATCAGTCCAGAGCACCTGCTGCCATTTTTCTGCACCCCAGTTCCGGTGTTTTCGTGCATAGTTGAGTCGCTTCGCCTTGTTTCCACATCGGAGGTATGGTTTTTTGGCCGCAAGTCTTCCATGAAGGCCACTTCTGACCAGACTTCTCCGGACAGTAGATGGGTGTACCAGGGTCCCACTGTTTTCTGCCAGTTCTGAGCTGATGGCACTGCTGGACATCTTCCGATTGTGAAGGGAAGCAAGCATGATGTGTCTTTCATCTGTTGCAGTAAGTTTCCTTGGCCGACCACTGCGTCTACGGTCCTCAACGTTGCCCGTTTCTTTGTGCTTCTTCAAAAGAGCTTGGACAGCACATCTGGAAACCCCTGTCTGCCTTGAAATTTCTGCCTGGGAGAGACCTTGCTGATGCAGTATAACTACCTTGTGTCTTGTTGCTGTGCTCAGTCTTGCCATGGTGTATGACTTTTGACAGTAAACTGTCTTCAGCAACCTCACCTTGTTAGCTGAGTTTGGCTGTTCCTCACCCCGTTTTATTCCTCCTACACAGCTGTTTCTGTTTCAGTTAATTATTGTGTTTCAACCTACATATTGAATTGATGATCATTAGCACCTGTTTGGTATAATTGTTTAATCATACACCTGACTATATGCCTACAAAATCCCTGACTTTGTGCAAGTGTACCTAGAAAAATTGATGCTGTTTTGAAGGCAAAGGGTGGTCACACCAAATATGGATTTGATTTAGATTTTTCTTCTGTTCACTCACTTTGCATTTAGTTAATTGATAAATATAATCTATTAACATGTCTATTTTTGAAAGCATTCTTACTTTACAGCATTTTTTTCACACCTGCCTAAAACTTTTGCACAGTACTGTATATACAGTAACTGTCTTCAGTGCTAAATTAAGAGCAAGTTTAACTGAGAGCAAGTACAGTATACAGTAACTTCAGTCCTAGATTAAGAGCAACTTTAACTAAAAGCATTTCAAGGTCAGCTTAAACATATTAATGAGCGTAAGAGTCCACACTCTAGTTAAGGGATGTTACATTTTAAACTTAACCTTTAAGTTTTGTTTTATTGGAAAATGAAACTCAAGCACAGCTACCTCAAGCCCCGCCTCCCTGACATAGAAAACTGTTAACTTGCAGTGTGAGAACAAAGAAAATATATGAGACAGTTTTTGGAATGGAGCCAACATCTGTAGAATTTCAAATACGACTACAGATGGAACATCAATGTTTCCTATTTAGAACTTATTTCAAATAGTATTTAAAATACTACTACTAATAATAATGTATCTAAATATATTTTAAAAATCGGTATAACTAAAGTTAGTTATTTTCCTCTCAAAGTGGAATCATGGTTGTTTAAAAAACAAAAACTATTTCACTAAGGACTGCCCCTCATTTTACAGACCAAGGCTCAACCACACGAACACAGCACACTTACAGCGTCAGACAAACACAGTGACAAATTACAGTACCAGTACTTTAGAAAACTGCATACACAAGAGCAAAAACTCATGGGACATGTTTCAGGACACACATTCCACTCTTTAACTCCCTTTGAATTTCAATGTGTGTCAAACAGCTGATTAATGCGTAGAGTAGCAGAGTCCATACTCTAGTTAAGGGATGCTTACATTTCAAGTTTAATACCCAATCCTTATGTGACTGGATTAAATTACCTTGCTATAGTAATCTCTAATTTTAAAAGTACTGTTTGTTTTATTGGAAAACTAAACTCAAGCACAGCTACCTCAAGCCCCACCTCTTTGAGATAAAACTACGATAAGTTACAATGTGAGAACAAAGGAAATATGTGTAATAATTTATTATTATTTATTTCTTAGCAGACGCCCTTATCCAGGGCGACTTACAATTGTTACAAGATATCACATTATACATTATTTCATATTATACAGATATCACGTTATTTTTTACATACAATTACCCATTTATACAGTTTGGTTTTTGCTGAAGCAATCTAGGTAAAGTACCTTGCTCAAGGGTACAGCAGCAGCGTCCCCCAGCTGGGATTGAACCCACAACCCTCCGGTCAAGAATCCAGAGCCTTAACCACTACTCCACACTGCTGCCCTATGTACATAAAATACAGTTTTCATCACTGTTATATGCTAAATGTTTTAAAAACTGAACTAAAGCCACATGTCCTCTCAAAAGTGCTACGATTGCTTTAAAAAAGTGTGACAGAGTGTGAGAGATCATGAGTGATTATTCATCTACATCACCACATACTGTACATAGAAGAAAATGATTCTAGAGATATAAACCCATATGAATAATTGGTGTAGTTTATATATACAGTTGTCCTGCATTATACCGGCCCCCTTTATAATGCCATCCTCGCATACCGCCAGCTATTCTTTCTGAACAAAAGTCACCAATATAAAAACAGTGCTATTTTTACTCGTTATATCGCCACCCCGCTGTCCGCCATCCGCCAACTTCCCAAGCCAAGCAAACGTAAATATAAGCATTGTAATTTCCCTCATTGTAGTGCCAGTGAAATAATCATGGTCAATTAAAACAAAGTTATGCAGTTAACCTTTGACTCACTTTCCTAATTCGTTGTTAACTGAACATTCATACCAATGTCATCAACACTCCCGCTCCCAAAGCAAAACAGAAAGTACAAATGGTTTTGCACAAATGAAGGCTGACTTAAACTAAAGCATCAGCAGAGTTTTAATATTTTTTTAGTTTTCATTTAAAAAAAGTATTTGCCTGTACATATTCAACAATTTTTAACTGCTTAAAAAGAATGCTGTTGAGCTTAAATTGCTTTGTAAAATAAATAGATGGAATCGTTCAATGGGGGGGCAGTATTCAGCAGGCTTACAGTCATTATTATTTGTTTATTTAGCAGACGCCTTTATTCAAGGCAACTTACAGAGACTAGGGTGTGTGTGAACTATGCATCAGCTGCAGAGTCACTTACAATTACGTCTCACCCGAAAGACAGAGCACAAGGAGGTTAAGTGACTTGCTCAGTGGCTGAAGTGGGATATGAACCGGGGATCTCCTGGTTACAAGCCCTTTTCTTTAATCACTGGACCACACAGCCTCCTGTCATGCCACAAACAGTAAAGTTCAAATGACAGTACAGTAAAAAAAAATGTACGCTTTTGTTTTTATGGAATTGTTTGGGTGATTGGACACTAAATGAGTTTATTTTTTATTTTTATTTATTTATTTTTTTAAGTATAAACTTCTCCTCAAAAGTAACCATGTATGTTTCATACAGATGAGAAAAGATGATAAAACATCACTAGTGAACTACTGTTTAAGAACTAGTACTGTAGTTTTAAAAAAGATTAATGTTTTATTAAAATGGCCTGGAGATACAGTAATTGTATAGCTAAAAAACAAAACATTTGCGTTTATTGCAAACATAGAATGTTGTGTGTGTGATTTGTTTTTGACCCTCACTATAAAGCCACCCTCGCTTATTGCCCGTTTTTGCCCATGGCGCTTACCTGGCAGTATAAATAGGGTTGGTTGTATATACAGTATATAGTTTTTTCAGAGGAGGTTGAACTACAGTGTACAAAAATAAAGGTTGATATAATAAAATTAAATTAAAAGTGATGTACACAAAGTTTAAAATGATTAAAAAATATATATTTATTTCCAGATGTTTCAGGCCAAAGCTTTTCTACAGCTGTGTACAAAGAAAAGTAAACACATTGCAGTAAACGTGTTGATTAATGAGCAGCACAAGGTGTACAGGTGTTTGATTAACCGATTCCCATTCGCTACTTTTTCACTTTGTAAAATTCCAAATTGCAGAAAACTAAGTAAACATGTAGACAGAAACAACCATATCAAAAACCAGTTAGAACGTGGAAAGTGCACCACAGCCCACCTCCTTGTACATAAACCCAGCCAATGGGTGCAGGAGACTCCAACACTCAAGGGTGGCGTAACTTTAAGAAGTGACTCTGCAGTTCCAACACCAGAGAACTCCAGTTCAGAGAGACAGGCTGTAACAGTAGGCTTTGGTGTACAAGTGCTGTGGAGTTTCAGAATGCTGAAAATGAGACACGTGCTCCTGGCATTGTGCACAGCCTGTGCGCTGCTCTCCGCATGTAAGAGAAAATAAAGGTTACTATGACACAGATTTTTTTTTGTTTTTTAAATGCATTAAACAAATGTGATCATTCAAAAACAATGTTAATAAAATCTAAAGTTTTATATTTAGATAAAATGTATTGTTGTTGTTTTTAAGTGAACAACAAAACGTTTTTGTATGCTATGTTTTTTTCATCTTTTGAATAAATTCTACAGATTCCAATTACTGACGCATTTGCTACGATACTATAGAAAGCTAATATGGAGGCTGTGTGGTCCAGTAGTTAAAGAAAAGGGCTTGGAATCAGGAGGTCCCCGGTTCAAATCCCACCTCAGCCACTGACTCATTGTGTGACCCTGAGCAAATCACTTAACCTCCTTGTGTTCTGTTTTTTGGGTCTGATGTAATTGTAAGTAACTCTGCAGCTGATGCATAGTTCACACACCCTAGTCTCTCTAAGTTGCCTTGGATAAAGGTGTCTGCTAAATAAACAAATAATAATAATAATGATAGAATAAAAAACAATTCAAAATATAAATAAGTTGATGCACACAAAGTTATTAAATGATTAAAACATTATTAACATACAAATGAACATAAAAAAAAAGTTTGGGAACGATGACACGTACAACTGTTCTGTTTGTGCACGCTGGTAGCTGTCAACTGACTATATAATGAATGTGTGAAATAATGTGTGAGTAATGGCTATAACTGGGTAATCATGTCATGTAGAACTGTTCTGAGAAGTTGTAATAAATTATATTACATACATCACAGGCAAGATTAGTAATTAGCATGCATGTATTGTGCATTAAACTTTAAGTGCTGTTGTTATTAATAATATAAAACACTTATGTGATGCGCTACACAAGCATAACAATAACACTGCCCCCATGTGGCAATAAGAATGAAGTGCATAACCAATTCAAATACATAACAGCATTAGACTTAAATACAAAATGAAAATGTTCAGTGTTCAGTGCTAATAAAATTTTTAATGACAAAAAAAGTTAGCATTCTGTTAATATTAAGTTACTGAATAGTAGTAATTAACATGAATTATACTACATAATATTCTTGCAGCATAATTTGTCATGCACAATTTTTGTAACAGTTTATCATTGTATAAAGAAAACGAGATTCTTACAAATACACACATCTCTTGTCAATTGACATCAAAATTTCATAACAATATTTTTTAATCTAAGTGTAACAGTAAGTGAACAGATTATGCAATATAAAACCACTGAAAATGTGAAAATGTAAGTACAATATCATATGTAGAACATGTATAGCTAACCATGTATGGTCTGTCCAGAAATGTTCTTGGCCTTGACCTTTCACCTCTCTTTCAAGGTCAAATGCTAAATTCCATGATATGAAAGCTTACACAATGATTTTGGCTATAGAATATCAGTACTGAAGATTTTTAAAAGGTCCCTATAGAACAATTTATACTACTGAAGTCACTTCTGAATTCACTTCTATCTTTTAAGGTCAAATGCTAAATTACAGGATATGAATGCTTATAGAACAATTTTGGCTACTGAATTCACTTCTACCACACTGTTAAAATTACACACTTACAAAACAACCATACAACGCAGACAAAGTTTCTCCAGAAACTTCCATTCTAGTTATTATTCTTATTCTGGTTTCTGACATGTTTTTCTCAGCGCGTCTCCTCCTACAGCTTTCAAATTGATCACCTCGATATTCAGCACAGCATTGCACTATATCTGCATATTTATGCTATTGTTTTTATTACCAATCGGACTTACGGATTTGGGGGTCTCAGGCTGAGACCCCCCAAAATTGAATCATTTATAATTCAGTTTTACTGAATAAGTGAAATATTGTGTGTGCTTGATGTAAATCCTTTATTTTGAACTTTGACCTCCGGCTGTGACCCCCGAAAACAGTAATAGCTATAACTCAGGAACAATTTGACTTATAACTGTTCTGTTTGTGCATGGTGTTAGCTGTCAACTGACTCTATATAATGAACAAGTGGAATATGGATTTGGGGGTCACAGGCTGTGACGCCCAAAAACTGTAATGGCTATAACACGGGAACTGTGTCACTTAGAACTGTTCTGTTGTGCATGCTGGTAGCTGTCAACTGACTCTATATAATGAGTATAATGAGGAATATTGTGTATACTTGATGAAAAACCTTTATTTTGAACTTTTACCTCTTTTTTGGGGTTCACAAATGGTTTGACAGCTTATGCATCCTTACAGACTGCAGATAGACTCATGTTTACTATTGAACATGTATAGGAAAGCAACTATTGAACACGTATAGGAAAGCAGGAAAGCAACTAAGACCTTTCCAGAAATGTCTTGGACTTTGACCTTTGACTTGTCATTCATGGTCAAACTAGACAATTCATGGTTTTGACAGTATATAGCTCCTTACACACTGCAGATAGAGTGATGTTTACTATAGAACCTGTATAGGAAACCAAGAATGCCATATCCAAAAATGACCTTGACTTTTGACCTGTCGCATTTTACAACGCGACAAAGTTTCTCCAGAAACTTCAATTCTAGTTGTCTGCATTGTAAAATGCAGAGTTTGTTTCTCGGTTTCTTTAATATTAATATTATTATTAGGCTTCCAAGCAGAATGGCTGAAGCCTATTATTCTTCAAGAGATTATTATTATTATCTTTCCTTCCGCCGCAATGGTAAATCTTTAACAGCCCATAAAATGAAAACCGTGCACGTAGAGACTCACCGTTTGGAATGTTGGTAGATACCTATGGGAAGTTGACCCTGAAGCAAAATGGAGCACAAAGGTCACATGGTTTGGCAGCCATGTTGGATGTTTGCAAAATTTTGGTCATTTTCAAAACTCTTCTCTTCCGAAACCGCTTATGCTAGAGCTCTGAAACTTGCTGTACATGTTTATGAATGGTCAATCTTTAAAAGTTATTCAAAGAAAAAGTTTTCGTCAATGGCGGCCATGTTTATGACATCAGAGGTCGAAAGTGAAAGTAGTCGATAACTCCTTATAAAATGCAGATAAGGCCACTGTTACAATGGAACACATATAGGAACCCATATGTGTTCTATCAAAAACAGTCATTGCCCGTGACCTTTGACCTCTCCTATGATAGGATTATCACTATTGTTATTTCTTATCGTCTGCCAAGGACTTTAACAGCCCATAAAATGAAAACCGTTGCACGAAAACGCTTGCCGTTTGGTATGGTGGTACATGACTATGGCGAGTTGACCCTGAAAGAAAATGGAGCAAGTAGGTCACATTGTTTGGCAGCTGTATTGGATTTTGTATTTTTGGTAACTCATTTTGAAGACTCTAAAACAACAAAAACCATTGCTGCTATTGCCCTCAAACTTCTCAAGTATGTTGAGGAGGGGTGTGCAATTACACATATCATGACATGACGCGTAGCCGGCATTTTGGAATTCTACATTTTAGCTTTAAAATGCAACTCCTCCAGAACCGCTGGACTGATTCAGCTGAAACTGTCCAAGGATCTTATTAACCATGAGAGCATCAAAAGTTATTCAAATGGTGAGTTTTCGTCAATCCTAGATGGCCAACATGGACCAATGTTGCTTATAACTCCTTACAGAGTGCAGATAGGGTCAACATTACTATGTAAGACATATAGTAAGCCACTTATCCAACCTGATCAATGAACTGCCTCGCTAAATAAATATATATTAAAAGTAGGCTATGAGAGTAATGACATTGGCAGCATCTGCAATGGAAACAGAAAGCAAGCATTGTAGCAATCAGCCTTTTGGTGCGTTCCCCTTTAAGAGAGGCAAGCTTTATGGGCTTGTCAGCGAGCTGTGTAGCAGTGACGAATCAATACAGCAGTTAAAAAAGTGTTTTACTCTTTTTTTGTGCAATGTGTTTATATAATAGTGCGCATGTTTGCCGACACTGGCAATGTGTTTTTGTAGCTTTTAAATGCATTTGAATTAAACAAAGCAAGCTTCATAAATGCAATGTTCGTTTGTTTAAAATAGCCTTAGCAATACTCAAACCAAGCTTCTTATCGCCTGTGTTGGCAATATCAAGAAAGAGCGCAGAGTACTGTGTCAAAGATATTAAGAAAGCAGACCTAGGGAGGCAGGGATTTCAAAAGTTAAGAAAGAAGACATCAGTTGCAGGTTATTGTACACATAACGTTTGTTTTGATTTTCTTTTTTAAAAGCTTTGCATGGAGATGGCTTATAGTAAACATAGCAACACTGAATTACTAATCTAATTAATCTTTATTACGTTTGTTTAGTTCTGAAGCAAATAACGACCCCGTGCACAAAGCAGCTTGCATGTTGTTTTTATTCACTAACGTTCTATTTATGCAGGATATGTAAATTACATTTTCTAAATGGAGGAAGAACAGAAAGATTATGAAAGCTTGTCTGTCTTTTGACTGATTAAGAGTTTCTCTAAAAACCATGAGCATTAAGCTCAGACTCTGAGAAAAACATCTTATGCATAAGACATTAAAAACTCCCGGACATAACAGCGTTAATTGCTATTAACCAACCAGAGAGAATTATATATCTCAACAAAGGTAACTTAATCTTCCATCACTAGAACTAGTGATTCCAGATTGTACCATGACTTAATGCGTACCTGGACTGGGACCCACTATCTAAGTGTAGATTTCCATAGTGGTGGGTAAAAATAAGCCGACAATGCTTGACACCATTATGCAAATTCACTTTCACTGACCCTGTTCTAATCCAGCATGGGGTCATGTCAAATTCCTTTTTTCATTTTGTTTTTTATTATTACTAAAATTATTTAAAAATCTAAATGTTTTAGTGTAATTTATAATTAACCCTTTTCGGTCCTATGTCGGACCTGGTCCAGCATTGCAATTTTCCCTTTCTGGTCCAATGTCGGATCCTGCCCAACATCATCAGAAAGACGTAAAAACAGGTCTCTAGTCGTTTTTTCTCTGGAAAAAGCCAAGAAAACCATTCAATGGCCGAGTGAGACCGAGCTGAGCTGAGAGAAGACGAAAAAAAGGGGGCATATCTCATGAATACAGATAGCCCCGGCACCACATAGATAACACGGACATAAACAAACAAGATAGCTGCTTCTACATCCAGCGCTCAAAGAATATCGCAGACATTTGCAGAGCTTTTTTTAGATGTTATAGTAATAAAATAATGACTTGGATTGCATTATTGAGGAGTTTGGTGATAAAATGAGTGATCAGGAGATGATTTATCGGTATGCACGACTATGAAGAGGTATGTGAAAAATACAGCGAGCACGGGGTGGGGCTGGGCTGGAGATGCAGTACTGAGTGTCCTGCTGATATGCAGTGCCTTTTAAACCTGTTTTACTGTGAAAAAAATACTTTTAAACAGAGCGTCTAAAATAAACTGCGCATGTGAAAATAAATTGGACCTGACACGCCTAAAATGCGCTGTTTACTATGGAACACATATACTAATGCTTAAAGTTTGCTAGTCGCTTGGAAGCCTTATAGTTGCTGGCAATATTTTTTTTCTTCTGCTCTTTTTTCAAAAAGTCTCTAAAATCAACACCATTGCATGGAAACTCTCAAAACTTAGTAGAGTGGTAGGCACCTAAGGGAAGTTGTGTCACAGCGAAAATGAAGGTCATAGATCACATGGTGCGGTGGCCATATTGGATTTGTCAAGACTTTTGGACAATTTTTAAAAATCTTCTTCTCCGAACCGGTTTACAGCAGAGATCTGAAACATGGTGCACATACTCCCCTCATGGCCTAGATGTATGGTTGTTCAAGAGAAGTCGAGGTGTCACATCATTTGGCGGCAATATTGGATTTGTCAAAAATATTCAAACGACTTATTCTCTGAAACGATTGTGCTGATTGAATCAAAGCTTTGCATACATGGCCTTGGCAAGGTTGTCTATCAAGTTTGTTCAAAGCAAGTCGCTACATAAAAAAACATGTTCGCCATGAGCCAATCAAATTTCAGCTATGGTCAATTTGCATATTTTGCAATGTTTCTCTATGGTAATGTCGTAGAGTGATTAAACTTCATACAGTAGTAGAGGTCTATGGGAAATTAATGTCAACGAAAAAATGAAGTTGATTGGTCACATGATTTGGCAACCATATTGGATTTTCCAAGCCAAATTTTCGTATGTCCATAAAATCAACACTGTTGCACAATTTTAAATTCCATTTTAAATTGTTAAAAATCTTGTTAAAAATATTAAAACGTCTGAAATGGTTATGCTGATTGAAGCGAAACTTTGCATACATAGCTTTGGCAATGTTGTCTATTAAGTGTGTTAAAAACAAGTCGCTACATAAAAAAAACATGGCCGCCATGAACGAATCAAATTTCAGCTATAGTCAATTTGCACATATTTTCACAGTCATTTAAGGTACTATGTTGTGAATCTTCATAGAGTGGTGGTAGAGGCCTTTGGAAAGTTGTGTCAGAGCAAAAACAAAGTCATAGGTCACATGGTTGGGCAGCCATATTGGATTGTTCATGAATATTGGCCAATTTAACAAAATCTTCTTCTCCAAAACCTCTTATGGTACAGATGTGAAACTAGGGGCACATACTACCCTTATGGCCTATATTTAGATTTGTTCAACACAAGTCGATTGGTCACATGGTTCAGAAGCCATATTGGTTTTGTCAAAAATATTCAAACGTCTTCTTCTCTGAAACTGTTATGCCGATTGAAGCCAAACTGTCCATACATAGCCTTAGTAAGGTTGTCTATCTAGTTTGTGCAAAGCAACTTGCTACATAAAAAAACACGGCAGCCATGAGCCAGTCAAATTTCAGCTACGGTTATATTGCACATATTTGCACATATTACCTTGCTAAAGCTCAAATGCAAAACTTGTTTAGAAATCATTTGAGAGTTTAGACAGTGCCATAGTTACTGTAGAATACACAAATGAACCCATATATGTTCTATTCAAAAATTAACTTGACCATGACCTTTGACCTCACCTTAAGGTCAAATGCAAAACTTGTGCTCTATTCAGAAATTGCCTTGACTGTGAGCTTTGACCTCTCCCTATGGTCAAATGCAAAATTAGCTTATAACTCCTTACAGAGTGCAGATAAGGTCATGCTTACTATGGAACAGATATAGGAACCCATAAATGCTCTATTCAAAAATTGCCTTAACCGTGACCTTTGACCTCTCCTTAAGGTCAAATGCAAAACTAGCTCATAACTCCTTAGAAAGTGCATACAGGGTCATGTTATTGTGGAATACAGATAAGAACCCATATATGCTCTATCAAAAAATGTCTTTGACTGTGACCTTTGACCTCTCCTTAAGGTCAAATGCAAAAGTGGCTTATAACTGCAGGTATGGTCATGGTTAAGAATATAAGAAAGTTTACAAACGAGAGGAGGCCATTCGGCCCATCTTGCTCATTTGGTTGTTAGTAGCTTATTGATCCCAGAATCTCATCAAGCAGCTTATTGAAGGATCCCAGGGTGTCAGCTTCAACAACATTACTGGGGAGTTGATTCCAGACCCTCACAATTCTCTGTGTAAAAAAGTTCCTCCTATTTTCTGTTCTGAATGCCCCTTTATCTAATCTTCATTTGTGACCCCTGATCCAGTGGGAAATAGGTTTTTAATGGTTGTAATCCTGGTCTGGTGACCAAACAATAACTCCAGGCAATATACAACAATGTGTACTGCACTGGAAATAAATCAACGGGTTACAGTCCCAAATAATAAATACACGTATCTCTCCCACAATGTACAAACATGGTCACCAGTCCTGGGTGTGTGCTGTAGTGCTCGTGGTGGGTGATACAGTTTAATGCATGACAATAGTGCAGTGCTGTTCCAGGTTTTGTGCTGACCTTTGGCAACAGCTCCGGAACGTGTTAGCTGTCTATTAATATACAACAATCAACAATTATAGACAAGACAAAACAAACACTCACGATACGTTATCACAATACTGCACGGGTCCTTCCAGGGTTATTTCTCATAACCAAAGCGAAGGAACAGAGTGCGATTCTCCGTCCCCTTTTATGCTGTCACACATGACCCCTTGGTAAACGAGTGGAACCACTTCTCCAATCTGCGGCTGCCACGTCGTTTCCCTTCCAGGTCAATGCATTCTTGCAACGGAGTCTCGCCTTCATCCAGACTGGCCGACTTCCCGACCTGGGGAAAGAACTGTCAGACCAGCCCGTCCAAAGAAATCTAATCTTGCTGCTTAGTGCCCTCACAGGTCGGGAGGGAGATTTACAACCAAAACTCATTGTATTTGTCACATCGATTCATACCATTTGTAAAAGTCGTCACGATCTTTAGACATCATCTGATGAACACCATAGTAACAGGGTTCAGGGTAAGGACCTACATAATACTGGTACATAAAAAATGTGGAAAATACCCCTTAGCGGCATCAAACCCCATTGCAGCAGGCATCGAACTCAGTCTCATAGGTAAAAAGTTTAGAGAATCAATATAACGCATATTGAAAGCTACATCTGTAAAACACATCAATTTACTACCCTGGGCAATGATCTGGGGTGTGATACTAAATAATTAGAGACTAAATAATTCAGGAGTAGGTACTCATCATAACCCTTCGAATTATGTGCATACAGTAAAGATAATTAGGAACATGCACCTCCTTTTCTTGACAACACTCAAAATCGTAAAACACATAAGTATCAGTTGATTCAAGGGGCTTGAGGGTTTTAATGAAGCATTTGTGATTTTCGTCAGGGTTTAGAACTGCTCTGCTTATCTTACATTAGGTCTCAAGAAACTTGTGTTTTGGGGGTTTTGTGGGGTTAACCCTTTGCGGTCCTATGTCGGACCTGGTCCGACATTGCAATTTTCCCTTTCCGGTCCAATGTCGGACCCTGTCCAACATCATCAAAAAGACGTAAAAACAGGTCTCTAGTCGTTTTTTCTCCAGAAAAAGCAGAGAAAACCATTCAATGGCCGAGTGAGACCGATAGGAGCCGAAAAAAATGGCCGTATCATGAATACAGATAGCCCCGATACTACATTAAACGAGTGATCAGGAGATGATTTATCGGTATATACTATTATTAAGACGTATGTGAAAAATATAGCGAACAAGGGGTGGGGTGGGGCTGGAGATGCAGTACTGAGTGTCCTGTTGATATGCAGTGCCTTTTAAACCTGTTTTACTGTGAAAAAAATACTTTTAAACAGCGCATCTAAAATAAACTGCGCTTGTGAAAATAACTTGGACCTGAAAGGCCTGAGACGCGCTGAATAAATGGACTGCAAAAGGTTAATGGTGTAAAGTCTATAGCACGCATTACACAGTTTTAAGGTGTCACAGGCCGTTTCGTTGTTTCCTGTAGTGGTATTTAGCCTGAGATCCTTGTGCTCATCATAACAAGCCTTTGAACGACAATTTCTATGGCAATCATCACATTTGACTTTCCCCCCATCTACAGGAACACATAAGGGAGAAAAACAGACATTGCAATGCCCCTTGCAACTATGTCCTGAATGGTTGCTGAATGGTTGCTATACAGTCAACAGGTGTACTCAAAAAAGCTTTCAAATTTATGATCCCGTAATAGTGATGATCACTAAGAAACAAACACTGTTTTTGTTTTTGTTTGAGGACTTGTCTGGTATTTCACGAAAGTATCTTTCTGAGGGCATCTAAACCAGACTATGATATTAACCTCAAGATGTTCTTCAAATTTTGATATGTCTGTAAATGACACCATCTGATCTTTACTTAAACCAACTGCTTTTTGTACTTTTAAAGCATCGGCCATACTGTTCTCATGGGTTCTTTTAACCCTTAGGGGTCCATTTATTCAGCGGGTCTCAGGCGCGTCAGGTCCAATTTATTTTCACACGTGCAGTTTATTTTAGATGCACTGTTTAAAAGTATTTTTTTCACAGTAAAACATGTTTAAAAGGCACTGCATATCAACAGTACACTCAGTACTGCATCTCCAGCCCGTCCCCACCCCTTGTTCACTGTATTTTTCACATACCTCTTCGTTGTCGTGGATACTGATAAATCATCTCCTGATCACTCGTTTTATCACCAAACTTCTCAATAATGCGATCCAAGTCATTATTTTATTACTGTAACATCTCAAAAAGCTCTGCAAATGTCTGTGATATTCTTTGAGCGCTGGATGCAGAAGCAGTAATCTTGTTTGTTTCAGATGGCCGTATGTTCCGCCCCTTTTTTTCGGCTTCTCTTGGCTCCTATCGCTCTCACTCGGCCACTGAATGGTTTTCTCGGCTTTTTCCAGACAAAAAATGACTAGAGGCCTGTGTCTTGTACTTTTAAAGCCTCAGCCATACTGTTCTCATGGGATCTTTTAAGGTCTGGGTGCAACAGATATAACACACAGTAAGAAAAACACAACTGATTGTTTTGGTTGTAACAGATAATAAGATGTCTGGCTTTTTTCTTAACAACTTCATTTTTCATAAAAGTCTCTAAGCCGCATCGTTTACCACCCCCTTCTTGACATCTAACCACCTGAACGACAAACATCAAGGAGGCAATTTGACTGAGAAATTCATCAAGAGATGCAGTAGACCCTGTCATCTGTAAGAAAACTGGAATAACCAGGGACTCTGCTCTTAACCCTTTGCGGTTCACTTCTACCACACTTTTAACCCTTTGTGGTCCTATGTCGGACCTGGTCCGACATTGCAATTTTCCCTTTCCGGTCCAATGTCGGACCCTGTCCGACATCATCAAAAAGACGCAAAAAACAGGTCTTTAGTCATTTTTTCTTTGGAAAAAAGCTGAAAAAACATTCAATGGCCGAGTGAGATCGATAGAAGCTGAAAAAAAGGGGTGTATCTCATGAATACAGATAGCCCCGGCATCACATAGATAACACGGACATAAACAAACAAGATAGCTGCTTCTGCATCCAGCGCTCAAAGAACATCACAGACATTTGCAGAGCTTTTTTTAGATGTTATAGTAATAAAATAATGACTTGGACCGCATTATTGAGGAGTTTGGTGATAGAACGAGTGATCAGGAGATGATTTATCGGTGTGCACTACTATCAAGAGGTATGTGAAAAAAAGTGAAGGAGGGGTGGGGCGGGGCTGGAGATGCAGTACTGAGTGTCCTGTTGATATGTAGTGCCTTTTAAATCTGTTTTACTGTGAAAAAATACTTTTAAAACAGCCCGTCTAAAATAAACTGCGAGTGTGAAAATAAATTGGACCTGACGCACCTGAGACACGCTGAATAAATGGACCGCAAAGGGTTAATTACAGCTGTACAATATCATTTGGTCTCAAGGGGTCAACAATTCTATTCAACATGTTTTCTAGAGCTTCATGCATTACGATGAATATGTCAGCATAGGAATCGATGTTAGACAGATGTGCAAAATTAAATCTATGTCTAAGTTCAATATTGTTAAAAACAGGGCGCTGAATTATCTGTACATCCTCCAAACCTCTAATATTTTCCAATATTTTGACCAGCTAACGTTTCTACAACCACATCAACAGCAGGTTGGTTATGTGCTTGACCCCCCTGAGGCGCTGGGTCTTTCCTCATCATTAACCCCTGCCCCAGGGGTTACAGGGGTCTAGGCTGTTGTAACCCTGAGGGCCCTGGTTGTTCTCCATCATTACTGCTAGGGACAGGGTGTAAATCTTCAACAACCTCAACACCATCACCAGAGGTAGGAGAACCCCTTCCCCTTAAACCATCCCCATTTTGTGAAACATTCACATTTTCAGTAGACGGGGCCTGCAGAACGTTATCCAAAGCATCTAGATTAATTAATGGCTGTTTTTAATCAGCAATAACACCCCTTTCAGGGTAAATCAATAGGATGTAGGGACGGCATATCATTAACAGGGTTTGGAATTGCTTTACACATACCTGCTACCATGGCCTCTAGGACCTCAAGATCACAACATGATTTAAATCATTTAACATGCGATTTAGAAGATCCAAATTTTAACTGTCATTTAGAGCTGGAGAGGATGTTGTGAAGGGATGATGTCTTGGTCCTTGATTTGTTACATTAGAGCCTTTAAGGGATTTCTCAGCAGGTTTATCAGACACAAGCAGTTTAGTATTAGTTGGAGTCTTATGATCATTTAGACCATGTGCATCAATCTCACTACGTCTTTTCTTGCATGTATGTTTTTTTGACTTATCCATTTTAAATTCTCAAACACCTGAGGCTTTCAAAACCGTAAGGGTTTGCTCTATGTTAGCACCAACCTGCTGTAACAAGACTTTAAGAAGTGTTAAACAATAGATAGACTGGATAGGGGTCGTTTGAGTGGCTATTATAGATGCCTGGGGTCTTCTAATTTCCTAGGGGTACTTTAAACCTCTCTTGACATCAGGCTTCCTGAGATTGTGGCCCCTGTTTTTCACAACCCTCTCTGCAGAAGGGGGAATGAGGATTAAAAAAAACGTGGTCTCTTCCTCGGGGCTATTTATAAAAATAAAAATAAAAGTGGTTTATAGCTCCAAGACACTTATTTAAAAAACAACCAAATAATAAAAATAAAATATATATATATATATATATATATATATATATATATATATATATATATATATATATATATATATATACATACCAAAAGCACTGGCTTCTGTTACAATGAAAGATCCTTCAGGAGTATGGAATGCGTTTGGATTGAGGAGCCTATTTACATTGATGTCTCGATCATCTATAAAAGAACCGTAGACAAAACTTATAACTTTTACATTTTATAAGATTTTTAAAAAAAAGAAAAAAAACGCCTTGGGGTTGATGGACTTGAACCTTAACTGTTTGTGTATTAGAAATAGAGGGATTGTTGCTTACTTGAGGAATGTAAGGGAATATTTCATCCCTATCATATTCAAACTCCTTTCTGTAGATCTCCTCTTCTTCTGGGGTAAATGGAGAAACAGTGTTTTGAGAGGACACATCCATCCCTTTAAAGAGAAGATATGACAATTACCTAATCAAACAAACACAGCTCATGTTATGTACTAACATATAAGCGGTTAATGTCCTAACCCAGATTGTTTAAAATTTCCTCGGTAACACTTGTGATGGGGTGCATTGGGCTTCCGAGATCTCCTCAATTAAAGCATCAGTTGGTTCATTATTAGTACCCAATAAATGCGGATCATAATCTAGAATTAAAAAAATACCCATTAGTATATGTGGCAGGATGGACGTGTGGTGACGTCAGGCCGGAGTGCAGGAAGGAAAGCACACTGACAGCAGTACTGCAGGGAAAAAGACGCTGCAGCGCCGTTTATTTAAACCACAAAAATAAAATAAATATTTAAACAGAAAACACTGCTCACAGAGCGAAAATCAATAATTAAACAAAACAAATCACGAACACTACTACCGGTCAGGCTAGGCAATCGCCTTCACTGACCCTATCCTTGGTTTAGTTTTTTTATTATTATTTCTTTTTTTATTATTATTTCTTTCTCTCTCTCTCTCTCTCTCTCTCTCTCTCTCTCTCTCTCTCTCTCTCTCTCTCTCTCATACTTGCAGCTAAAGCAGCAGGTCTTTTATATCACGGCCGAGGGGTTAACTGGCTATTAATTCTCTCATTACCCCTTGGCTATAGTCTGCACAGGTAGAATTATTATGCGTGACTGCCAGCTAATCAATAATCACTAGCTGATAGTCACGCATTCCCACGAGGTATTTTAAAACAAAAACAATAACAAAACACACGGCTACGTCGTCATAACTAAAATAAGTACATCACACAAACAAATACAACAACAACAATAATAATAAAAAAAATACAAAATAATAAATTGCACAGGGGCTCCTCGCCCTGTTACAGTATATTTAATATTTTTTAATTTTTTATTGCTTTAAGAAGGACTTCAAATGTTTTTTTAATACCCTTATTTTACAAGTACAATGTAAAGTTTCTAAAGACTACAATGACTAAATGCATCACTAACTGACATAAATAAATAAAAAGAAAAGAAAAAGCAAGGGACATACCTGTGGTGTTTATGTAGTCCAGGGTAGAGGGTGCGGGGTTGACTGTATCAATTAAAATATCATTTGACTCATTTGTGCGGTCCGGTAAAGCATTCACAGACTCTATCAAAAATAGATAAATAAATAAATAAATAAATAGCAAAAAAAAAAATCCAGATTATTAAAAGGTTTTTAGGCCTTAAATAAATTAATAAAGACAGTACGTTATCTTTAAAACCAGTGCCGTTTCTAGGCATAAGCGACATAAGCGGCCTCTTCGGGCCACCGGTCGCTAGGGGGGGCCCCTTGCAAAAAAAACAATAATAATAATGTTTAGTTATTTATAATAGTTATTTAACTATTATTGTTTGTTTGCACTTTGCACCTGCCTGATTTAAGGGCCATTTCAATGTTAATTTAATGTCATTATTAAGTGGGATTTTGATATATTTTATACTTTTAAACTATTAAGCTTTTAATAGTTTTTTTTGTTCTGCCTTGTCAGTTCTTCAGTTCAGTGTTTGTATAGTGTTACAGTTCCTGACCTTCAGTGCCATCTAGTGGCCAAATATCATAATGCCATTGTGGTGTTCCAATTGCGTTCCAGACTTTGTTTTCACTGCCTTTTGTTAAAAAGATGATGTTGCTGCTAACAGGTCCCTCTTTAGTCTTTACATGTTTATTTGTACATTGTATGTTTGCTCGTACATATATGTGCTCATACAAACGTTTACAAGACAGTAGGCTTAAGGCCTATGTTGGTTTGATATCGTGCCAAGTCGAGTGGGCTACAGTGAGGGGGCCCAAATCAAATCCTGCTTAGGGCCCCCAAAAGGCTAGAAATGGCCCTGTTTAAAACTCTCAAGCAGACAACAAACCCTTTTCAAAATAAAACCCTCTAAATGTCAATAACACATTGGCACAGTACATTGCTTTTTAAAACAAAACACAGCCAGTCTATCCCTTTAACAAACAAACTTCAGACCTTTACAACATTCACTTTTCAAAATAGATTACATCAAAACCTTTTTTTGGCACTTTTGATATTTTTTAACAGGGTAAAAAACAAGCAAGCCTCTCAAACAGTTAACAAAACAGTTATATTTCAAAATTATTATTATTTGTTTATTTATTATTTGTTTATTTAGCAGACGCCTTTATCCAAGGCGACTTACAGAGAATAAATGGGGCGGGCGGGGCGGGCAGGGGGTGGTGGTCTTCTGTCTCGTTTAAGCAGTCAGGCAGCGTATCCACAACACAAGTAGGCAAATTTAGTAGTAGAACATTTTTATTGTGTTTTTTTATTTTATTTGCAATAGGCAATTTATTTTACTCCCATGTTCTTCCCAATTTGTAATGCCCAACTGTTTAAGACCCTGTCTCACTGCTGCAGTGACTCGGGAGTCAAGCTGAGGTGTTTCTCCCCCCCCCCCCCACAGCAATCCCACAGGGAAGCCACCAGACCTATCGTGTAGGAGGACTCTGCACATCCGGGTGAAAGCACAGCCAGCATGCAGGAGTAGCTGGTGCACGGTGAGACAAGGATTACCCAGTTGACTTGACCTCTTCCCCCCTGGGCCAGTTGTACACCACCCCCTGGGAGCTCCTGGCAACAGCTGGCGATGGCATAGCCGGATTCGAACCAGAGAAGTTTGGGCTATAGGGCACATTCTTCACTCCAACAGAGTGCTTTTACTGGATGTGTTAGTTATGTTTATAATGTGTTCAATCTGTATCCTGTGTTCCTATCGTATACCTCACATTCCTCAATAAACAGCTTCAACTAAATTGATGTTTGTCCCAGACTACTGAACAAAACATTGTTAGCGTAGATTGATATGGTGATTAGATATTACCTATTCAGGAGAATCTATGCATTAGAATATAACCATTAGCTTTATAAGCGTTTCCTGTAGTGAGCATGCTGCAAAGTTTAATAAAGCATAGGGAAGCATTGTAAAGTACAGTGAAAGCTAAACCATAGCATTGTAAAGCACAACAGATTAAAAAAAATAGGGTAAACTAACCCTTATATAGTTCAGTAAAAGCACAGCACAGTGTAACACGCCCAGTCATAGCTAAAGTATTCTAAAGCAGACAGGTACGGTAAAGCCTTAGGTAAAAGCTAATACACATTGTTTACAAGTCTCTTTTTAAAACCCTGATTGAGGTGGCTGACAGCAGTCCTGTTATTGATATGAATGTATTGTTTTATATTACTCTAATCACACAGCACATGGCTGGGGCCTGCTTTCTGTTCTCCACCAGGTGTTTGCTCTGTTTTCTTATTAACATTAACGTCCAGGGTGTAGTCCCGCCTTGCGTCTGCCAGGTTACTGGAGCCCTTTTAGAGGATAAAGTGGTTACAGATAATGGATGGATAGATTAACATTTCCACATGTTTCCAATTAACATATTTGTTTGTTTTTATTCTAATAATGCCATTCTCAAACTCCAGCCCCATTCCCTAATCTCTTCGTCACCCCTCTCACTTGACTCAACCTGCTTTTCTAAACCTGGCCTCAGTCCCAAACCCCGCCTCATAGAGCTCTACACGACTCCAGGAAGTCAGATGCACAGATAAGTTCTGTTTGTTGAGAAAGCATCAGTCTCTCTGTCTTGCTGCAGTAAGAATGGCCTCAAACTTGTGGTCAGAGGAGCAGTTCATCTGTCCAGTGTGTCTGGAGATATTGAAGGACCCAGTGGCTATTCCATGTGGACACAGTTACTGTATGGGGTGTATTAAGAACTGCTGGGATAAGACTGAGCATACAGGAGTCTACAGCTGCCCTCAGTGCAGAGAGACCTTTACCCCAAGGCCTGTTCTGTGCAAGAACACCATGCTGGCTGAAGTTGTGGAGAGATTAAAGACAGGTCTCAATCCTCCTCCTGCTCAAAGTTATGCTGGACCTGGAGATGTGCCATGTGATTTCTGCACTGGGAGAAAGCTGAAAGCTGTAAAATCCTGTTTGACGTGCCTGGCCTCTTACTGTGAAACACATGTTCAGTCTCACAGTGAAGTTACAACATTAAAGAAGCACAAACTGATCGATGCAACTGGAAATCTGGAGAAGTTGCTTTGTTCTGAACACCAGAAGGTTTTGGAGGTCTTCTGCAGAACTGATCAGACCTGTATTTGTTTGTTGTGTGCAGATGAGGAACATAAAAGCCATGACACCGCACCAGCTGAGAAAGAAAGGACTGGGAAACAGGTAAGAGTTTGAACCATTTCTTTATAGTTATCCTAGAAGACAAGGCAGTGGACTGGGAACTACTGGAGTTCATCAAAAAATGGTACCATAAAATGCAACACTGATTTTACCAGGATTTCTGTTGTTGGTCTGAGAGGTTCATTGATCGAGTTCAAATCAAAGCTACCATATTCCTTTGGATTTAAGATGCACTTTTTTTCTTGTAAAAATTGCCATGTGTCTTACATTCCAGTACTGCAATTACAATACATGTTAAAATCATGTGACAGTCCAAGGTGCATGTTAAATTTGAGGGCGTACTAAATTTGAAGGAATACGGTAATCAAATCTGTTGCTGATTTACAAGAATGCATCAGACACTCCCTTTTCTGTCCAGGTTCAAAGATAATGATTAGGAGTTTGTTTCTATTGTTTCTGATACTTTAGTGATCTGGGATGTTTAGAAAGTAAGATTTACAACCCCCTTTAACATGATCTACATCAGGGGTGGGCAATTCCGGTCCTGGAGGGCCTGTGTCCCTCCTGGCTTTTGTTTCAACTTTGCCCTAAATTACTTAATTGGACCAATTTTTACCAATTATTGGTCTAAATAAGTAATTTAGCCCTCAGAGTACTACGTCACAGCGAGTGCTCTACGCCACTGGACTACAGCTGTCACATGCAAATAACAGCGCTTGGGATAGCATAGCAAATTACTTAATTTTACACCCAAAAATGTATATATTATATGAAACCTATATATCACAAGAAACGTAAGACATTGAAGTTTTTTGTTCTTTCTGTTATTGATATATTTTTGGACTGAATATAGAAATATGCATTGGCAAAGACACCTTTGTTATACAAACTGTATTTTTATCATCAAAACATCAGTTCTTTTCAAAACCAACCATGCACATAAACACTTTCAAAATACAACATATAAATCCCCAGGAATGTTATTTTTAAAATGTAAAAAACCACAGATGTTTACAAACAACGAATCAAAAGATATATTCAGTTTTGCAAGCAACGCATCTATCTGTACAAACAGATCGGAACCGCAGAGCACAGTAAACGTACTTGCCCTCGAAAGCCTTTTCTTTTATATAAAGATTGTTCAACATATATACCAACACAAATAAGTGTTAATTAAATATAAAAGCATATGCAAAAATACTAATTATTATTATTATTATTATTATTATTATTATTTTTAGTATTAATACACGTAACTTACTTTGAGTTGTGGAGACATCTGAATTGGCCCAGGGAAGCTTATTCTCTGTAAAGTCCTTTGCAATCAGTCTTTTTTTCAGTGGTTTGTAAATTTATGCCAGTAAACTGCTACCAGTTTGTTGAAGTCAGTTGTTTTTGTGTAGTAATATTTATTGTTCTTGTACTTGGTTAAAAAAAAAAAAAAAAAGTCCACGGCCATGTTTGATAGCTAGGGTACATCCAAAATATGTAGGCCTTAAAAAAAAAAAAAAAAAAAGAAGAAGTTTTTCTACAGTCTGAGGATGGAAGTTCACTTTTGTGTATGTGTGTGAAAGCATTCACGACACACACCCTTGTCACAGGTAGCACATTTGTATGTTGTTCTTCTTCGCTTTCCTTTGCGATCACTGCAAACTGTGTTATCTTTCTCCAACTGACATTTCTTGCCAGAAGACGTTGTGGTTATTCCCAACTTTTCTATCTTACATCCAGAACACACTGGTTGTGGGATCGAAGCAACTTTCCCATTGACACACACACCTTTGCAGAAGTCATCAACAAGTGAGGCTAAAAAATTCCTTCTGCTGAGTGGGGGCAAGTGTACAGCACTTTCCATTTGTTTCCGTTGTTGAATTGTGCCTTGATAAAGGATGTAACTATTCAGCATCAACCTGTTGATCACATTGAAAAATATTTTCATGTACCACTTGTACGATCGCCTTTCATTCTCATAAGAATAAATCTTCTGGTCTGCCAAATCTACAACTCCCATTTTTCGATTGTACATTTCAACACACTCCGGTACTGTAACATCTTTACCTGCACATCTCTCTTTTACTTCAGTGGCTGTGTTCCTTGTGCTGAGCAAGAGAACTGGCTTTCTCTGGCTTTTCTTTTGTCTGAAAGAAGTTTACAGCAATCTCCTTGACCTGTAAACCACCTGTTCACCAACTTTGCATTTTGGAACCGAAGGTAAGTATTTTCTGTTGCCACGCAGTGTACCAACAAGCTGGGTTTCGTGCTGATAAGTGAAAACTGAAGCGAGTGGTACGGATGTGTAAAAATTGTCAGTAATCAAAGTATGTCCCTTATCCAACAGACCATCCATGAGAGACATAACATCATAGGGCTGGCCAAATTCACTCTTCTCTGTGTCGTTTGAAGCACCTGTGTAGACTTTTAATTTGTATACGTACCCGTTTGTACTGTCAGCAAGCACCCACAGCTTTATTCCAAATCGGTGATGTTTTTTGTTTGGAAGATACTGCATAAAGTGACGTTCAGTTTTTCAATCAAACCAGGCTTTCATTGATTGCAATAAATTCATTTAAAATGTAGTACTTCGTAAGAAGAGACTCCACTTTAGTAAGTACTGGTCGCACTTTGAATAAACTGTCGTAACCAGGTTCATCTTTTTTCTTTTGGTTTTTGTTGTTGTTCAAGTGCAGGTTTGCAAGACAAAAAAGAAACTTGTCGCGGGACATTATTCGCGCGAATCCTGGTGTTGCTTGTAGTGCATCTTTCGTGTTCCAGTATTCTTTCATGTCAGGCTTCCACACTAACCTCATATTCAGCCACAATCCTAAAACAGCACGTAATCTATTTTGTGTCATACCGCCAGACACCGACAACCATGAAAATAGCCTCTCATATGTTTTAGATTTAGCATTTCTTTCCCTGTATTTGTTGTTCATTTCTAATGCGTATATATTGGACTCGTTGCAGATGTGTTCTTGGAGCTCCGTTGAAAACAACAGCTCAAAGAATTCAGCAGGCCGGGTTGCGCTGCGTGGAATAAATCTCGGACCACTAACCTCTGTGTACTTCTTTATGTTCGATGTTATTTTCTGTTCTGGCAATTCTGTTACTTGGGTCCAAATCGGGACTCTGAAGTTTCTGTTCAGCAACCGAATTAAAGGCACGTCTTCGTCTGTACTGTTGTCACCTCCCGCCACATCCTCCTCCTCTTCTTCATCCTCCTGTTCTCCATACTCCTCCTCTTTTAAATCGTTGTCATCACTATCCACATAGCTATACAGTCCCAACCAATTATACGTTTTATCAGCCTCAGAAGCCGTAAAACCTTCAAAACATTCTCCGTCCGAATCGCTTAAAAACTCACTCTCTAAATCTGCCAATTCTCAACTCTCAGCTAGCCTAGGAGACAAGGTTTTCTTTTTAACCAATAAAAAAAGGGCTTTACAACCATTTTAATTGGCTAATATTAACACCAAAGCCCTCTGCTATTGCTCGGCACAGTTTGTTGCTAGGTAAAATTGACCAATAAAAAAATAACAAAGAGCAAATTGGAGGGCAGATCTATATCCGATAATCGGCCCTTTAGTCCTCACGCAGCACACCTCCGTGGGCCGATCATCGGCCCTGTAGTACTCTGAGGGTTAGAGCACTGGAATTGCCCAGCCCTGATCTACATGGACCTACTAAAAGTGGTCTATACACACAGGAGGTGTTTCAGATAGACAGTCACGATAACGCAAACACTCACAACATAAACACCACACAAAGCTTTCTCTATCGTTTTAATATGAATGGACATGAATGGTCTTCACCTCTCTCGAGTCACTGCAGGGGTGCAGCGGTGAGACAGGATCTTAACAACAATTGGCCATTCCAAATTGGGAGAAAAACAGGAGTAATATAACATTATATATATATATTGTAACACAGCAGCGAGGGGGTTAATATCCTCCCTGCATAAAACATGTGCAAATGCACATTGCTGATGTAATTGTTTTGTTTAATTATATTTGTTAATTGTTTTATTATTTAATTATCCCCTGCACCTGGTGATCAATGTAAATCAGAGCCATGTGCAGGGTATTTAGAGAGAGCAGCCAGTCTGTTCTGGGCTGCTGAGTTGGAGGGAGCAGAAAGCTGTGCGCTGTTGCCAAACAGGGATGTAAAGCAAGTACTGTGTGTACTGTGTATCTCAATAACAACTGTGTGTTGTAGTTTGTATCGGTAAGCAGCTTAGCTGCCCGATGGTCAGTCAGGGACTGTACTCTGTTTAGTTAGTACTCCTTTGAGGAGTTAGGCTTTTGTTTGTTTTTTGTTTATTTGTTCATTGTAATAAAAGTGCATGAAAGTGCTTTATTGTGCAGTTCGGTGTCTGGGTCAGTATTTTTAGAAGGTAGAAAGGTCCCGAATTGTGGCAAGGCACCCCCACTTTGTCACAATATATATATATATATATATATATATATATATATATATATATATATATATACAGTACTGTGCAAAAGTTTTAGGCAGGTGTGAAAAAATGCTGTAAAGTAAGAATGCTTTCAAAATAGACATGTTAATAGATTATATTTATCAATTAACTAAATGCAAAGTGAGTGAACAGAAGAAAAATCTAAATCAAATCCATATTTGGTGTGACCACCCTTTGCCTTCAAAACAGCATCAAGCATCAATTCTTCTAGGTACACCTGCACACAGTTTTTGAAGGAACTCGGCAGGTAGGTTGGCCCAAACATCTTGGAGAACTAACCACAGTTCTTCTGTGGATTTAGGCAGCCTCAGTTGCTTCTCTCTCTTCATGTAATCCCAGACTCGATGATGTTGAGATCAGGGCTCTGTGGGGGCCATACCATCACTTCCAGGACTCCTTGTTCTTCTTTACGCTGAAGATAGTTCTTAATGACTTTCGCTGTATGTTTGGGGTCGTTGTCATGCTGCAGAATAAATTTGGGGCCAATCAGATGCCTCCCTGATGGTATTGCATGATGGATAAGTATCTGCCCGTACCTCTCAGCATTGAGGAGACCATTAATTCTGACCAAATCCCCAACTCCATTTGCAGAAATGCAGCCCCAAACTTGCAAGGAACCTCCACCATGCTTCACTGTTGCCTGCAGACACTCATTCGTGTTCCGCTCTCCAGCCCTTGGCGAACAAACTGCCTTCTGCTACAGCCAAATATTTCAAATTTTGACTCATCAGTCCAGAGCACCTGCTGCCATTTTTCAGCACCCCAGTTCCTGTGTTTTCGTGCATAGTTGAGTCGCTTGGCCTTGTTTCCACGTCCGGAGGTATGGCTTTTGGCGCAAGTCTTCCATGAAGGCCACTTCTGACCAGACTTCTCCGGACAGTAGATGGGTGTACCAGGGTCCCACTGTTTTCTGCCAGTTCTGAGCTGATGGCACTGCTGGACATCTTCCGATTGTGAAGGGAAGTAAGCATGATGTGTCTTTCATCTGCTGCAGTAAGTTTCCCTGGCCGAACACTGTGTCTACAGTCCTCAGCGTTGCCTGTTTCTTTGTGCTTCTTCAAAAGAGCTTGGACAGCACATCTGGAAACCCCTGTCTGCCTTGAAATTTCTGCCTGGGAGAGACCTTGCTGATGCAGTATAACTACCTTGTGTCTTGTTGCTGTGCTCAGTCTTGCCATGGTGTATGACTTTTGACAGTAAACTGTCTTCAGCAACCTCACCTTGTTAGCTGAGTTTGGCTGTTCCTCACCCAGTTTTATTCCTCCTACACAGCTGTTTCTGTTTCAGTTAATGATTGTGTTTCAACCTACATATTGAATTGATGATCATTAGCACCTGTTTGGTATAATTGTTTAATCATACACCTGACTATATGCCTACAAAATCCCTGACTTTGTGCAAGTGTACCAAGAAGAATTGATGCTGTTTTGAAGGCAAAGGGTGGTCACACCAAATATGGATTTGATTTAGATTTTTCTTCTGTTCACTCACTTTGCATTTAGTTAATTGATAAATATAATCTATCAACATGTCTATTTTTGAAAGCATTCTTACTTTACAGCATTTTTTCACACCTGCCTAAAACTTTTGCACAGTACTGTATATATATATATATATATCTCTATACATGGGTAACTGTATGTAAAAAAAAAAACGAAAAACGTAACTACAGACCAATAAGCCTGACTTCTATTATATGTAAACTTATAGAAACTATAATAAGATCCAAAATGGAAAATTACCTATATGGTAACAATATCCTGGGAGACAGTCAGCATGGTTTTAGGAAAGGGAGATCGTGTCTAACCTGCTTGATTTTTTTGAGGATGCAACATCGACATATATATGTCTACACCCCCTTGAACTTTTTCCACATTTTCTTGTCAGTGCCACATTTTCTAGTCATGCATTTAAATGAGAATTTTTTTCACTTATCTACACACCATACTCCACACTAAGGGGAAAAAAGTTATATATTAAAAATACAAAACTAAAAGATCATAATTGGATAAGTCTCCACCCCCGAGTTAATACTTAAGAACATAAGAACAAAAAAGTTTACAAACGAGAGGAGGCCATTCGGCCCATCTTGCTCGTTTGATTGTTAGTAGCTTATTGATCCCAGAATCTCATCAAGCAGCTTCTTGAAGGATCCAAGGGTGTCGGTTTCAACAACATCCCTGGGGAGTTGGTTCCAGACTCTTTACAATTCTCTGAGTGCACCCTATTTTCTGTTCTGAATGCCCCTTTATCTAATTTCCATTTGTGACCCCTGGTCCTTGTTTATTTTTTCAGGTCAAAAAAGTCCCGTTGGTCGACATTGTCAATACCTTTTAGAATTTTGAATGCTTTTATCAGATCACCGCGCAGTCTTCTTTGTTCTAGACTGAATATATATACAATTATTTTAGCCTGTCTGCATACAACATGCCTTTTAAACCCGGGATAATTCTGGTTGCTCTTCTTTGCACTCTTTCTAGAGCAGCAATATCCTTTTTTGTAACGAGGTGACCAGAACTGAACACAATATTCTAGGTGAGGTCTTACTAATGCATTGTAAAGTTTTAACATTACTTCCCTTGATTTAAATTCAACACTTTTCACAATATATCCGAGCATCTTATTGGCCATTTTTATAGCTTTCCCACATTGTCTAGATGAAGACATTTCTGAGTCAACATAAACTCCTAGGTCTTTTTCATAGTTCCCTTCTTCAATTTCAGTATCTGCCATATGATATTTATAATGCACATTTGTATTGCCTGCATTAAATACTTTACACTTTTCTCTATTAAATGTCATTTGCCATGTGTCTGCCCAGTTCTGAATGCTGTCTAGATCATTATGAATGACCTTTGCTGCTGTAACAGTCTTTGCCACTCCTCCTATTTTTGTGGCGTCTGCAAATTTAACAAGTTTGCTTACTATACCAGAATCTAAATCATTAATGTAGATTAGGAATCGCAGAGGACCTAATACTGATCCCTGTGGTACACCACTGGTTACCTTGCTCCATTTTGAGGTTTCTCCTCTAATCAGTACTTTCTGTTTTCAACATGTTAACCACTCCCTAATCCATGTGCATGCATTTCCTTGAATTCCTACTGCGTTCAGTTTGAGAATTAATCTTTTATGCTGGACTTTTTCAAAAGCTTTCTGGAAATTAAAATAAACCATGTCATATGCTTTGCAATTATCCATTGTCGATGTTGCATCCTCAAAAAAATCAAGCAGGTTAGACACGATCTCCCTTTCCTAAAACCATGCTGACTGTCTCCCAGGATATTGTTACCATATAGGTAATTTTCCATTTTGGATATTATTATAGTTTCTATAAGTTTACATATAATAGAAGTCAGGCTTATTGGTCTGTAGTTACCTAGTCCAGTTTTGTCTCCCTTTTTGTGGATCGGTATTACATTTGCAATTTTCCAGTCTTTCGGTACAACCCCTGTGTCAAGAGACTGCTGCATGATCTTGGTTAGCGGTTTGTAAATAACTTTTCATTTCTTTGAGTACTATTGGGAGGATCTCTTCCGGCCCAGGGGATTTGTTTATTTTAAGAGCTCCTAGTCCCTTTAACACTTCTGCCTTTGTTATGCTAAAGTTATTTAAAACTGGATAATAACAGGTTGACATGTGGGGAATGTTATTATTATTATTATTATTATTATTATTATTATTATTATTTATTTCTTAGCAGACGCCCTTATCCAGGGTGACTTACAATTGTTACAAGATATCTCATTATTTCATATTATACAGATATCACATTGTTTTTCGTTTTTGTTTTTTTTACATACAGTTACCCATGTATACAGTTGGGTTTTTACTGGAGCAATCTAGGTAAAGTACCTTCCTCAAGGGTACAGCAGCAATGTCCCCCACCTGGGATTGAACCCACAACCCTCCAGTCAAGAGTCCAGAGCCTTAACCACTACTCCACACTGTTGCCCTGCGGTCCGTATCCTCCTTTTGTAAAAATTGTCAATGTGTATAACAAGCTTGGTTTAAGTAAAAAAAGTCTGGCAACACAGATCTTGCCTGCTACTGCTATTACTTTCTTCATTTGAGGGTCAGAAAAAGAAGTCTGACGGCAGTCACTGCCAAAAATGTAAATAACATAAGGTCGGGGGCTATTTAAATTATCTGCGGCACCTGGCCAGACAATTCGGACTGAAGACTTACGATGACAGCTGCGGTGTATAACACAGCCTGCTCTAAAATGGTGTTGGGTGTGACAGGATATCTCTCATTGGTGGAGTTTACATGTGTGTGTTAACCTTACGAGACAATCTGCTCAAAATGACCCTCTCCCTCTCGGGTCACATGGTCTTAGTTTATTGCACTCGGGAAGAGCCGCTGTTAACCCGACGTCATGCAAATGTAGGGGAAAGAATGGGGTTAATATGCAAATTAGCTGTGCGGACAGCACGCATGCTCTTTTCGCAGGAAAATGCCAGGAAAGGTGGTTTCCATGCACAGAGAACAATACTCGAGAAACTTGCATCATGGAATCCATGGCACACTTCAGATACAGCTGGGATCAAAAGTAAGGGAATGCAGTTCCACACATTAACAGCTCAATTGCTCACCGTCTTTGACCAGCAAGGGCATTCGGAGATCTTTACACATGCAGTTCATAGAACAAGTGTGTTTATACAGTTAGGATTACAACACGATGTAAAGTATTGAACAAGTGCATGACAAAACAACAATATACACAGCAGAATGATAATATTGAAAAACGAACAGCTGTCCGCATTTACCATTCACATGAAATCCACCATTGCTAACCATGAAACCGCCCATCAGCAACTTTTACGACATCTTGAAACCCACACTAACTGGCCTGTTCTCTTCCACTTTTATAGTGTGGTCATTTAAGGATATAGGCTACGATTATCTCATTCTCATTTGCGCATGATATGCGGGTTTACATAAGAAAATTGGCGTGGATTTCCTGTTTTTTGATCCCAACATGCACGTGCATCATCGCTTCACGAGTCAATAACACTGCATGTAAACTCCACCAATGTCCCATCAGAAATGTCAATGTATTTCTACACAGAAGCAGCTGGGAGAGACGCAGATGGAAATAGAATTGAGAATCCAGAAGAAACTGAAAGAAGTGGACGAGCTGAAGCAGGCTGTGGAGTCACTGAAGGTCAGTATTGACAGATTTCAACCGCTGCCTACTTGAATAACTAATTCAGTAATTAATCAGACATTTCAATATTTTCTGTTCCAATGAATATTATTGACATATGAACTGGAACACATCTATATATTTGACTGTATATGAATTATGTAACTTCTACTATAATTTGTAAATCTCTCCGCTGCTGTGTTCTTTCACTCAGATATCTGCACAGAGGGATATAAAGGAAAGTGAGAAGATCTTCACCAAGCTGATCGAATCCATTGAGAAGATCCAGTCCGAGGTTATTGAGCTGATTGGCGCCAATGAGAAGTCTGCAGTGAATCAGGCTGAAGAACTCATGAAGAAACTGGAGCAGGAGATTGTTCAGCTAAGGAGGAGAGACGCTGAGCTGAAACAGCTTTCAGAAATAGAAGATCACATTCATTATTTACAGGTAGAAAATGTCAAGAATGTAATTGCAAAGGTTTTAGTAATGTTTTGTAACCCATTCTGTTTCCCTGAAAACACATTTTCTCCACTTCCCTATTATAGAATTTCAAGTCACTCTGTGCCCCTCCTGAAGCTGGAGTCTTACCCAGCATTACTGTCAATTCTGACGTCTCTTTTGGGGCTGTGATGAAAGCAGTTTGTGAACTTAAAGACAACATTGAGAACTTCTGCAAGAATGAATTAGTCAACATCACCAAAACAGGTTAGTGTGAATTAGATTCCTTTGGTAGAAATTAGAAAACCTCTCCAGGGGGCTCCCAAGTGACACATAGCCCGGAGATTGCTGGTTCAAATCCAGGCTATGCCATCGCTGGCAGTTGGCAGGAGCTCCCAGGGGATGGCGCTCAATTGGCTGAGCTCCGCCCAGGTGGGGAGGGCTCAAGTCGGCTGTGTAATCCCTGTCTCACCGCGCACCAGCAACTCCTGTGGGTGGCCGGGCGCTTGTGAGCTGGTTGTGTTGTGACCGGATCTGCGTATTCCTCCGACGCGATAGGTCTGGTTGGCTTCACTGTTGGCTTGCAGTGTGAAAGAAAGCGGTCGGCTTGATAGTTTCGGAGAACACAGTGTTCTTGTCTTCACCTCTGAGCCTCCTGAGTCATTGCGGGGGTTGCAGTGGTGAGACAGGGTCTTAAAATTGATTGGGTATTCCAAATTGGGAGAAAAACGGGGGTAAAATAATTGCTGATTTAAAAAAAAGAGCACAGGCGAGAGGACAGACCCTTCGTTCAGAAATCCTGTGTTATCTCTGGAACAGAAAGCTTTTGAGTGACTGTGGCAAAGTGGTTAGCAGCGTGCAGGTGATCAATAAACAGACACACAATTATAATCCAGATGCAATGTTTAATGTTTTTTTTTTTTAAATCCAATGGCCTGATGGCAAAACAACAGTAAATAATAACAATGGTAATGAAACAATACAGCGGCGTGTATTGCTTATTTGTAATCCGCGAGTTGGCCCTGAAATAGTAACAGTCCCATTTTTAGTTCACTCACACTTTGCACAAACACCAGTCCACAGTGTGTGCTCTAGTGCTCGTGGTGTATACAGTTCTTTTGTGTTAAACAAAAATGCAGTGTTGTTGATCTGGGTTTAATGCTGGCCTTTGGCGACAGCTCCGGATCGTGTTAGCCATCCAAATAATTACAAACAGTGTTATTAACGACAAACAAAAACAAACAAAACTCACGTTTCACAGGTTCTCCTTTTGGTCCTTTAATATAACCATTCACAGAGGAACAGATCACATCACTATGTCCCCTTTTAATAACATCACCCATGACCCCTTGGTCAACGAGTGCATCCGCTCCTCCAATCTACGGATGCCCTGCCGTTTACTGTCTGGGTCATTGAGTTTGTATACCGTAGCTCTGCCCCCTTTCTAGATGGCCGACTTCCACCTAACCCTGGGAATAAACTGTTGTGCCATTTAGTCCAGGGTATTCTGTTCCCTTTATGCAGCTGCCTCGCAGGTCGGGAGGGAGATCTAACACCAAGAATAATTTGATCTCTGTCACAGTGACTAACTAGGAGTGTAGGTCTAGTGAAATTCGCAGCAGGTGGCTTTGTTTGCGGACATATTCACAAGGATGATGAAGCATCCATAATTTGCGGGTGTCGTTGGGATGCGGTTGATGTTAAGTCTCCATGGCTGCTGCGTAAGTGACCTAGTCAGATGTGCAAAAGTTCCAGCGGGGCTTTGGTTTGGATCAGATTAGCAGGATTTGGTACCCTGCATGAAAGCAGCCCAGATGGGAGGTGAAAGGTCCAGGTTGGTTGTAGGACTTCTTCTATTGGACAATGGGTATCCCACCAATCTTGAAGGCAGTGGAGTGTGGCAGTGTGACTACAGCATCTGGAAGGTTACTTCTGATGTAGGTTGGCAGCTGATGTTTCCGTGTGGGGTATTGAAGCGACGAAAAATCAGGAGGGAGGATGATCTTGGATCAGTGGCTTTCGACCTTTATATGGGTCTCTTGAAGCACGAGGATGTCAATGTTGTTGATCTTCAACAGCTTCTCCATTACTTCATTCTTGACTTTGATTGTCCCTGATGATACACACTGAGGGGCCTATTTGGCGGACGGTATATCCTTGGAAAGGGCCTTTTATGGTAAATGTGACGTTGCTGGGAAGACCATGCGAAGGTTGACATTTTTCTACAGACATTCTCTCTTTTTGGATAGACCTAACACAGGCATGCAGATTTCTCTTTGTCATCACTTTATTATCTATGCATTTAATTCTACTTCTCTTTTTTTTCTACCCAGTGAATGAAGTTGCAGTTTACAGTCTGGAGTCTCCAGAGCCAAGGACCAGAGCAGAGTTTTTAAAATGTAAGTCCATTTTGAGAAAAGCTGACACTACAACATAGGGAGGGGTGAATCATGAGGACAGAAATGATCTTAGTAATTGTGAACCCATTAACCCTTAGCGGTCCATTTAATCAGCACGTCTCAGGCACGTCAGGTCCAATTTATTTTCACACGCGCTGTTTACTTTACACACGCTGTTTTAAAAGTGTGTTTTTCACAGTAAAACAGGTTTAAAAGGCACTGCATATCAGCAGGACACTCAGTACAGCATCTCCTGCCCCGACCCACCCCTTGTTTGCTGTATTTTTCACATACCTCTTCATAGTCGTGCATACTGAAAAATCGTCTCCTGATCACTCGTTTTATCACCAAACTCCTCAATAATGCGATCCAAGTCATTGTTTTATAACTATAACATCTCAAAAAGCTCTGCAAATGTCCATGATATTTTTTGAGCGCTGGATGCAGAAGCAGCTATCTTGTTTGTTTATGTTTGTGTTATCTCTGTGGTGCAGGGTCTATCTGTATTGCTCAGATCCGGCCCTTTTTTCTGGCTTCTCTCGGCTCCTATCGCTCTCACTCGGCCATTGAATGGTTTTCTTGGCTTTTTTCTGGAGAAAAAATGACTAGAGACCTGTGCTTGACGTCTTTTTGATGATGTCGGACAGGAAGGGAATAATTGTAATGTCACCACAAAGGGTTAATATACACGCCACTTCAAGTATGACAGAGTGGAGGATTTGTAACCCATTTTTCCCTATCGGAGCTTTCTCTCCCTAAATATTTGTTATCTCTGAATAGATAATCATCCCATCTGTTTAAATGTATACATTAAAAACCAGTTTTGGAGTTAAATTAATAACTATGTCCTATATCCCGTGTTGGTGGTAAATATATATTGTGGTAACAATGCACTTGTAGGATGGAGTCTAAGTGGGGTGAAATGGCAATAAATGTTTCACCCCAGTGGTTCTGCATTAATTGTTCTGTCCCAATACTTATTGGAGTGGAATGTATAATATTTTACAATGAAAAGCATCATTACTAAATGGCAGATGCAAAATGGATACACACAAACTTCCCCCAAATAATACTACTAATCCTGTTACTCACTTATGTCTCAATGTCTCTTCTGCTTTCAAGTTGTAGACTTGAAACAACTATTCTGAACCTGCTGTATTATTTATATATCTTTTTGTCGGTTCTGTATATTTCAAATCTAGTGCAGATTTTCAAATAACATTTCTAACTGTCTCTCCTCTAACCATCCTCTTCAATCAGATTCCTGTCAGCTCATGCTGGACCCCAACACAGCATATAGAGAGCTCTGTCTGTCTGAAGGGAATAGAAAGGTGACACTGAGGGAAGATACCCAGCCATATCCAGATCACCCAGAGAGATTTTACAGCTGGTACCAAGTGCTCTGCGAAGAGGGTTTGTCTGGGACTCGCTGCTACTGGGAGACTGAATGGAGTGGGGGTTGGGCTTATATAGGAGTCACATATAAAGGAATTAGCAGGAAAGGAGAGGATGTTTCCTGTTGCCTTGGATTCAATGACAAGTCCTGGAGTTTGTTCTGCTCTAGTTCCACTTACACTTTCTGGCACAATAACAATAAAACTGCAATAACTGCCCCCTGCACCCCCAGAATAGGCGTGTATCTGGATTTTAATGCCGGCATTTCATTTTATGGACTGTCCGGTGACACAATGACCCTCCTGCACAGTTTCCAAACCACATTCACTGAGCCACTCTATCCTGGGTTTAGACTCTTTTCTGATTCCACTGTAGAAATCTGCCAGCTAAACTAGACTGTTCAGTGTTTTAAGAAACCCTTTGTATTCAACTGTCTTCTCTCCTCAGGTGAAGGGGGTGTTCAATTTGACACAGGGGGTGAAATGGCACCTGCAGAGTGAAATTATTTGTTTCTAAACTGGCTGATTTCAGAAATGACTTTTAAATCAAAGGAGGTTTTCACCAGGCTCTTCTATTTGGGCCAGAGGAGAGGGTCATAAGCAGGGGCTTCTGGTTTCCGGGTTTTATTTTTAATCACGTGATGTCCCTTTAGACGTGTCTTGAGCCAACTCGCTTTCTTAATCAAACTAATTACCAATGGAGGCTGTTTCTTTACCCTCATATCTTGTTTGAGTTAACAAATGATGTGCATTGATCTCACCTGATTCTATTTGAAGTTGCATTTCGTTCTGGCTGAATTCAGCTTATTAACTTCCACCGCGTTGGTTTCTAGAAGTGTGTTTGTTTTCTCCCACTGATTTACATGTTGTTTCTCTTTATCTGCTATTTAGTTAAGGATTAATAACTATTAATTAAGGTAGAGGGATGGAAAATAAAACCTGAAAACCAGAACTCCTAGTCATAAGCAAGCATATCAAACACAATGCGAGACAGATTAAAATAAGAAACATTTATATAAAAGAGGAATTCGTTTCAGTTCTCAAATATAATGCACACATTTCAAAGTCAGTTTCTTTCATAACTAGGATCATTATACATCAGTATGAGTAAACACAATAAGTTAAAAAATGTTGATATTAAGTATCTATAAAAACAGATGATTTAGTAAGATGTAGAATTTCTAATCAATACATTGAGATTACTGAAATGTTATTATTTTGTTATTTGAGATCATTTATTATTTCGATTGGAAGAATGTTATATAAATTTGTTGTAGGAGGCTGTGTGGTCCAGTGGTTAAAGAAATGGGCTTGTAACCAGGAGGTCCCCGGTTCAAATCCCACCTCAGCCACTGACTCACTGTGTGACCCTGAGCAAGTCACTTAACCTCCTTGTGTTCCGTCTTTCGGGTGAGACGTTGTTGTAAGTGACTCTGCAGCTGATGCATAGTTCACACACCCTAGTCTCTGTAAGTCGCCTTGGATAAAGGCGTCTGCTAAATAAACTAATAATAATAATACATTTAACAGCCAGCAGGGTGACTGCATTAGTATAATGTTTAGAGCTGTAAAGTTTTTCCACTACACTAACCCAAATTGTCTGTTTTATTTATTAAAGTGTGTATCAATTAAAAAAATAATGACAATGTGTTTAAAATATATTCTAACAATATGATTCAATAATGCAGTTTGATATTCTTTAGTTTTGGTTTCTAGTTTTGTTTGCTGAAATAAGAAAAATAAAATAGATAAATAATTCAAACCAATCAAAGTCTCTGTATTATTCACTCGGTCTAATAAAGAATAGTACACTGCACCGTCTCTTTATCAACTTGTTTTTCTCTGCTTGTCTGTCTGGGATGGATTCCAATGGTGAATGTGTCTGTATGTAAGTACCAGTGCTGTATTTATTTATAGAGATCTGACACAGGGGGGTGCAGTTCAGTCTCTGTGCCTCAAGCCTGCCCTGGACTGGAGGGACGCATCCGGCTAAGACACTCACCGGAAGTGCAGGATGTGCCCTATGGCCGGGAGTTCCCAGGGGGTGATGCACACTGCAAGTCCACAGCTAAGTCACCAGAACTATCCCGTCAGAGGACTGACGCAGATCCGGTGACAGCATAGCTGGCTGACAGGCGCCCGGCCATCCACAGGAGTTGCTGGCATGCGGTGAGACACGGATTACCTAGAAGACTTGAGCCCTCCCCACCCAGGCACTCAGCCAATTGTACCCTACCCCCTAGGAGCTCCTGGCCAAAGATTTGAATTAACTTGAATAAAAAGAGATTATCATGCTGCTTTGCGAACAGAGAATACATTTGAATACTGCCGTGAGAATCGGTGGAGCAGACTTGGTTCAAATTCCATATCCCTTGAGAACCAATGCTCCTAAAACTTGTATATGTTTGAAATGTATTATATTTAAAAATAACTAAATTAAAAAATAAAGGTCTATGCACACCAGACGCGAGCGAGCACAAAATAATATTAAACCTATTGTATTGATTGAGTAATGCACAAAGCAAGTATAGCAAGCGGCTCGAATGAAGCGAATTACATTTGCTTTATTTTTATTCACTGTTATTCCATTGAATCCAGCCCAGATTCCATATGTAAGTTACCAACCTGTTTATAGTTGAACAGTAGGCCTATTTGATTTTGGTTCTGGGTTTAGCAGGCATGATGATGTTTGCCACATTGCTTTTGTTATTAAAGTTTAATATTACATCCTTGGTCTTCATTTTATTCCCACAAGGACACTATAACATTAACCCTTTGCGGTCCATTGTCGGACTGGGTCCGACATTGCAATTATTCCCACCAGGTCCTTTGTCGGACCCTGTCCGACATCATTTTAAAAACGCAAAAAACGCAAAAAAGTCGGTTTTTCAACGGAAAAAGCCGAGAAAACCATTCAATGGCCGAGTGGGAACGAAAGGAGCCGAGAAAAGCCGACAAAAAAAAAAAAAAAAAAAAAGGCGTATCTCATGAATAGTCATAGTACCCCATTGGCATCAGATGGGGCGGTCGTATGGAAACAAGCTGGAAGTACAGTATCAGCGCACAGAGACTATCACGGACATTTGCAGAGCTTTTTTGAGATGTTATAGCTATAAAATAATGACTTGGATTGCATTATTGAGGAGTTTGGTGATAAAACGAGTCATCAGGAGACGATTGATCGGTATGTACGACTATTATTATTATTATTTTTTATTTGGTAGCATATGTGAAAGCAATAGCAAACGAAAGGGTGGGGCGGGGCTGGAGATCCCTAGTGGGTGCTTTGTTGATGTGCAGGGCCATTTAAACCCGTTTGACTGTGGAAAAAAATACTTTTAAACAGTGCGTCTAAAATTAAATGCGCGTGTAAAAATTAATTAGACCTGGCGAGCCTGGCCTTAGAATTAATAAATGGACCGCAAAGGGTTAAACTAATTTACTCAGTATTTACAAAAGCTGAGCAAACCTTTATCCACCTGATTCTTTTTGAACCTGTATTTCGTTCTGGCACTAATCGCCGAATTCAGCTTATTAACTTCCACTGCGTTTGATTCTAGTAGTGCGTTTGTTTTCTCTCACTGATTTAAACAATGTTAAGACTTAACAACTATTAATAAATGTTTCCATTTTTACTGTTTTTTTAACTTAAAAATTATACTTCTGAAATGTTTCTACTTTTTTATTCATTACTTTGCAAGATATAGAGTGTTCAGTTTGTAGTATTGCTCTAGTAAACTATGGGGAGGCACAGTCATTTTTTTTCTTAGCTCAGGGAGACTCACTATGACAAAGTTTGCGAACCCTTGCTCTATAGCCAGTCCATCGCAGGGCAACTAAGGGGCCATTTAGAGAGGCCAATCCACCCAGCCAGCATGTCTTTGGACTGTGGGAAGAAACCAGAGTACCTGAAGCAAACCCACGCGAACACGGGGAGAACATGCAAACTCCACAGAGACCCCTGAGGCCAGAATCGAACACAGGACCCTGGAGTTGTGAGGCAGCAGCGCTAACCACCACGCCCACACAATAAAAAAATAAATACATTAAATAAAAGAATAAAAACCACAGTAAACCGCGCTTACAAACATATAACAACCCTGAAAATATTAGCGTTAGATCAGAATAAAAAGCACAACAAACACAAGCATTTAAAAAGCCAGATTCAAAAGCTGTGTTTTTAGAAGGGATTTAAATGTATCAAAGGAAGGGGGCCTCTCTATAGGCAATGGGAGAACGCCCGATCGATCGCTCATTGATCACACACAGCCTGTTTATTGGAACTGAGCTTATAGATGGGCAGCAGTGTGGAGTAGTGGTTAGGGGGGCTCTGGACTCTTGACCGGAGGGTTATGGGTTCAATCCCATGTGGGGAGACACACTGCTACTGTACCCTTGAGCAAGCAAACAAGTACTTTACCTAGATTTTGCCAATTAAAGAAAACTGTATAAATGGGTAATTGTATGTAAAAACAATAATTTGATATAATCTTGTTACAATTGTAAGTCGCCTCTCCCTGGTTAAGAGCGTCTGCTAAGAAATAAAATAATAGAATACAATCAAACCTCTGTATACCGCATGGTAAGGGCCATGGGCATAACTGGCAATAAAGCGAGCGTGGCGTTACTGTGAGGGTTAAAAAAAAGTATACATTATGGTACTCAATCATGCCTTAAGTAGCTATACAGCATTGCCATTTAAGTACAGTAGTTCAAACAGAAAGATAAACATGTGTACATTAAGACTTTAAAAAAATACTCTGCTTTTAAACATTTGTTAGGCTTAATTTACGCAAAACCAGCACGTAACAAACTTTTTACTGAACAGGTACTTTTACTGTGGTTTATATAAAAGTCACCGATATTTAGACTGTCTCAGTCTTTCATATGAAACGAATCGACCCAAGACCTTACATAGGCTATGTTAATTGCTGTATGTTTTAGGGTTACAGTGATCAATATTTAACATTTAAACGTTTAACAGTTACTTTGTTGGAAAAAAACATTTGCAATGCCTTGCTTTCTAATTTTAGATGCTATGTAGATTTGTTTCTTTTGTTTCTTTTGCTCCTGTGTAAAATGCAACCAGGATCAAGTTGCCATTTTGTACTTTATTTTTGCTTTGCAGTTTTGTAACGTATGTACATGTGAAAGGTTAACTGTATAATGTCTGCATTTTAATTGGTCACGATTATTTCGCTGGCGCTACAATGAGGTAAATTACAATGCTTATATGTACGTTTGCTTAGCTTGGGAAGTAGGCAGTGGCGGACAGCGGGGTGGCGATATAACAGGGAGAATTTGAACTGTTTTATATTGGTGGATGTTCGAAAGAATAGCTGGCGGTAAGCAAGGGTGGCATTATAAAGGGGGGCGATATAAGAACATAAGAAAGTTTACAAAAGAGAGGAGGCCATTCGGCCCATCTTGCTCGTTTGGTTGTTAGTAGCTTATTGATCCCAGAATCTCTTCAAGCAGCTTCTTGAAGGATCCCAGGGTGTCAGCAACAACATTACTGGGGAGTTGGTTCTAGACCCTCACAATTCTCTGTGTAAAAAAGTGCCTCATATTTTCTGTTCTGAATGCCCCTTTATCTAATCTCCATTTGTGACCCCTGGTCCTTGTTTCTTTTTTCAGGTCGAAAAAGTCCCCTGGGTTGACATTGTCTATACCTTTTAGGATTTTGAATGTTTGAATCAGATTGCCGTGTAGTCTTCTTTGTTCAAGACTGAATAGATTCAATTCTTTTAACCTATCTGCATACAACATGCCTTTTAAACCCGGGATAATTCTGGTTGCTCTTCTTTGCACTCTTTCAAGAGCAGCAATATCCCTTTTGTAACAAGGTGACCAGAACTGAACACAATATTCTAGGTGAGGTCTTACTAATGCATTGAAAAGTTTTAACATTACTTCCCTTGATTTAAATTCAACACTTCTCACAATATATCCGAGCATCTTGTTGGCCTTTTTTATAGCTTCCCCACATTGTCTAGATGAAGACATTTCTGAGTCAACATAAACTCCTAGGTCTTTTTCATAGATTCCTTCTTCAATTTCAGTAGCTCCCATATGATATTTATAATGCACATTTGTATTGTCTCCGTGCAGTACTTTACACTTTTCTCTATTAAATGTCATTTGCCATGTGTCTGCCCAGTTCTGAATGCTGTCTAGATCATTATGAATGACCTTTGCTGCTGCAACAGTGTTTGCCACTCCTCCTATTTTTGTGTCGTCTGCAAATTTAACAAGTTTGCTTACTATACCAGAATCTAAATCATTAATGTAGATTAGGAATCGCAGAGGACCTAATACTGATCCCTGTGGTACACCACTGGTTACCTCACTCCATTTTGAGGTTTCTCCTCTAATCAGTACTTTCTGTTTTCTACATGTTAACCACTCCCTAATCCTGTGCATGCATTTCCTTGAATCTCTACTGCATTCAGTTTGAGAATTAATCTTTTATGCAGGATTTTGTCAAAAGCTTTCTGGAAATCTAAATAAACCATGTTGTATGCTTTGCAATTATCCATTGCCGATGTTGCTTCCTCAAAACAATCAAGCAGGTTAGTTAGACACGATCTCCCTTTCCTAAAACCATGCTGACTGTCTCCCAGAATATTGTTACCATATAGGTAATTTTCCATTTTGGATCTTATTATAGTTTCCATAAGTTTACATATAATAGAAGTCAGGCTTATTGGTCTGTAGTTACCTGGTTCGGTTTTGTCTCCCTTTTTGTGGATCGGTATTACGTTTGCTATTTTCCAGTCTGTCGGTACAACCCCTGTGTCAAGAGAATGTTGCATGATCTTGGTTAGCGGTTTGTAAATAACTTCTTTCATTTCTTTGAGTACTATTGGGAGGATCTCATCCTGCCCAGGGGATTTGTTTATTTTAAGAGCTCCTAGACCATTTAACACTTCTGCCCTGTTATGCTAAAGTTATTTTCCCCTGAAAATATACAATGCCAATCTCCTAGAGCATGGGAAAATTCACAGGGGTGAGTAACCTCACACACGCCACAAATGCACATATAAATCTATTCAGAACGTAACTTTAACTTCATGCAAATTAGAACAACCAGAAAAATGTCCTCAACTGTACCCCATGCCAAGAGAGGGCATCACTTTTGGACTAGAACGTATAATTGTTTTAAATAATGTTAATTTGTTACTAACACATGTATGTTTAGGAAGGAAAAGGAGAGCATCTTTTTAAATATTTTGAAAAGGGAGGAATGTTGGAGAAACATGCACTTTAAGAAATTATAAGATTAACTGTTTAGTTTTAGATTGACTTTGTTAAAAGACAATTTGAATTTAATATTAAGTGAAGCAGCCAAATGGCAGATGGCATGGAAGTTCTTAGTGGACCCTACATTTTATGATAGTTGGTGGGACCTGATCTTTAGAGGGGCATGTGTACTGATGACTGCTGCATTTTTGTCAACCTTATTGATGTGTTATTTGAAATGTTTGCTCAAGAGCTATAGATCGGAACTGAAGTATGTGCGACGCCAAGCACTGAATGAGTATATGCCATTGACAACCACACAGATGCATGCCACGCATGATAAATACTTACACATATAGTAATGACCATAGCATTATAGTTTAGACTTGGGCGTATACGGAGTTCATATCCAGTGAAGAGGACATCGAGTGGCTCGGGGTATCTCGCGGGCGACCCTGTCGCGGTAGGAACACCCCCCCCCCCTATCTTTATTTCTAAAAGTGGCGTATGTTGGATAACATGGAAAGACGTTTGAATGCAATATAAGATACATGTGTTTGCAGGTTTTTACACTCTGTTAGTTTTAAAAGGAGATTATCAGAGGAGGTATAGTAACTGGTAAATTCGAGATTGCAAGATTTCATTTAATTGCACTGATGACGACCGTCTGACTGCTGGAATAAACACAATCGCACATTGCTGGAGGAACCGATACGCTCAAAAGATAACATAGGTGAAGCACAAAAATCAAAGGGCCACACCAAGATAACACCATCTTAGGCAGCATAAAGGACCAAAGGGCCACACCAAGATAACACCATCTTAGGCAGCATAAAGGACCAAAGGGCCACACCAAGATAACACCATCTTAGGCAGCATAAAGGACCAAAGGACCACACCACGATAACACCATCTTAGGCAGTGTGAGGCAGAACCTTTACGTTTTCTTTACGACACATACATGAGACTCTCCACAGGGGGTTGCCTGGGGTGACTGAACCCACAAAGAGAAAGAAGGAGGGGGGCTGAGGTCTGGCTACTTAACCAAGGTGCACTCAGCTCAGCTCACTTCTTTCTTTCATTAAGACTAATATTGGAGACTTGTTGATCGAGAAGTGCTGGAGGATCAAACCTACAGTATTGCATTATATTATTTTGTTCTGTTATGTTTTGTTTTGAACTTAAGTTTGGCACCGTGCAGTTTGCATATGAAAGTGTGATCTGTACTGTTTTGCTTTGAGCGTTCTTTTTGCTTCTGGAATTAAACCTGTATATATTGAATAAACCAAACTAATATCTGAAGAAAAGGACTGTGCATTTCTTTCATCAAGAAACAACTACTCACTATTTTTTAAAAAAACTACTTCATTGATGATGTCATCCAACGTGGCCGCCACGTTTATTATTGTAGCAACTTCCCTTTAACACCCTTTAAAGACAACCACACTATGATCATATGTGCTATTGCAATCGGACTAGCGGTTTGGGAGAAGATCTTTGTAGTTTGTGATTATGACGTCATGCAGCATGGCCGCCATACCACACAACCTATCAGCTTCTTACGAACACCAGTTAATCTTGGTCTATCCCTCAACAACTATACCAACTTTCAGCACTCTGCAATAAGTGCCTTTCGAAAGGCGAAAAAAGCAAACTGCTGTGTCTTAAGAAAAATGGCCCCTTGGATCTTGGCAGGAATACTGAACTGAAGATTTCTGTTTATTATTTTTGTACTTAATAAAATACTACTATTGATTAACCATTCCTTGTGTCTGCGCCTGAATGTGTGTTCATAGTAAATCCTCGATCTTGGGAACACATCAATTAAATATTATTAATAAGAGAACTAATCAACCCAGATAAACAATAAATTATCAATTATTGAATTGTTCCTACAATATATGTTGTCACTTAATTCCTAAATTAAGAGCAAGTTTGTAATGTTTGTCATCTGTTTTATATTCATTGTCTTGTTATTTGTTAACCAGGTAAGTAAATTACCTGCTTATTACGAGGGGAAATAAAGGCACGGGAAAATGGGAGAAAGAGAGTGGTGTTGGAGGAACAGGAATGGTGTTGGAGAGTGGTGTGGAGGAATGGGAATGGTGTTGGAGAGTGGTGTGGAGGAAAAGGAGTGGTGTTGGAGAGTGGTGTGGAGGAATGGGAATGGTGCTGGAGAGTGGTGTGGAAGAATGGGAATGGTGTTGGAGAGTGGTGTGTAGGAATGGGAATGGTGTTGGAGGAACGGGAGTGGTGTTGGAGAGTGGTGTGGAGGAATGGGAATGGTGCTGGAGAGTGGTGTGGAGGAATGGGAATGGTGTTGGAGGAACGGGAGTGGTGTTGGAGAGTGGTGTGGAGGAATGGGAATGATGTTGGAGAGTGGTGTGTAGGAATGGGAATGGTGCTTTAGAGTGGTGAGGAGGAACGGGAGTGGTGTTGGAGAGTGGTGTGGAGGAATGGGAATGGTGTTGGAGAGTGGTGTGTAGGAATGGGAATGGTGTTGGAGAGTGGTGTGGAGGAATGGGAATGGTGTTGGAGGAACGGGAGTGGTGTTGGAGAGTGGTGTGTGGGAATGGGAATGGTGCTGGAGAGTGGTGTGGAGGAACGGGAGTGGTGTTGGAGAGTGGTGTGGAGGAACGGGAGTGGTGTTGGAGAGTGGTGTGGAGGAATGGGAATGGTGTTGGAGAGTGGTGTGGAGGAATGGGAATGGTGTTGGAGGAACGGGAGTGGTGTTGGAGAGTGGTGTGGAGGAATGGGAATGGTGTTGGAGAGTGGTGTTGGAGAAACAGGAGTGGTGTTGGAGAGTGGTGTGGAGGAACTGGAGTGGTGTTGGAGAGAGGTGTGGAGGAATGCGAGTGGTGTTGGAGGAAATGGAGCGGTGTGTTGAGCGCACCTTGTAGACACAGAGAAAAGGGGGCTGTGAGACCCGTGTTATAGTGCATGGCATATAGAATGTTTGGAGCGTCCAGAGGACCGAAAGTGAATTTTGACTTAAGTGGAATCATGGTTGTTTGAAAAACAAAAACTACTTCACTAACCACTGCCCCTCATTTTACAGACCAAGGCTCAACCACACGAACACAGCACTTACAGCTCCAAACAAACGCAGTAGGAGAAGCTGAACTAAGACCAAGACCCCTCTTCCATGCTGAACTTGCCCTATGATATCACCAATTCGAAGGGCAGCCTTTGCATCCTCCACAGCTTTCTTTGCCGCCCAGTTTCTTCCAGTTTTCAACACAGATGCTGCCTCCCTTATGCATTTGTCGCGTGACTCTACTAATGTCATTTCCAGTCTGACCTTGGCACACTTAAACTCCTCGGTTAGAGCGGAGACTGGTAGCTGCAGTATTCCTTTACCATAAAGTCTCACTCTGCTGAGGCAGCGTGGAACTCCTAACCATTTCCTGATGTATGAACTGATTAAAGCTTCCAGCTTCTCTACTGTTGTCAAAGAAACCTCGTACACAGTCAGTGGCCACAGCAACCTCGGCAGTAGACCAACTGAAAGCACCAGAGTTTTAGTTTGCCTGGTAAAGAGCTGCTGTCTATGCTCTTCAACCCTTCCACTGCTTTTTGTCTAACTTCTCCCACACGAACTGTGTCCTTTAGATCTCCATCGTACCATCTCCCAAGACTCTTCACTGGCTTCTCAGACACTGTTGGTATTGCCTCACCATTAATGAAGAACGTTTTATCTACTAATTTACCTTTAGTTATAGAGATGCTCCTTGATTTAGTGGGCTTGAATTGCATTTGTGCCCATTCAATGTTATTGGTTAATTTGCCCAATAACCGATTAGTGCAGGCTACTGTTGTAGTCATGGTTGTCATGTCATCCATGTATGCTCGAATTGGTGGTAGTCACATTCCAGAAGCCAAGCGCTCTCCTCCATTGCCATGGTAAAAGCCAGTGGAGAAATGTTGCACCCTGCCATTATTCCAACTTCTAGGCATTGCCATGTAGTGCTGAAAAGCGAGTTTAAAACAGGCAATAATGTATTCTTGTCAGAACATCTCTGACAGCAAGTTTAAAACCAGCAATAATGTATTCCTGTGTAAGGAAATTTGATAGTCCATATTCATATTGTTAGAATATTGTATGTATGGTACTTTCAATGGAGAGACATTGAGCACAGAATTTAGGTGGGGTATTTTGGAATGCAGGGTCTGTCTCATTAAATTGCAGATTTGACTAGAGGGAGAGCAAATATGACCATTTAAGGGCATTTCTGAAGTAGGTCCCCTGTTCTGCTGCTTAGTTGCATGGGGGGGGGGGGGGTGGGAGAATCTCAGAGAAGATACAGAAGCAGAGGAATGTGTGTGAGGCTTGGGGACTTGCCACGCACATACACTACCGTTCAAAAGTTTGGGGTCACTTAGAAATTTCCTTGTTTTCGAAAGAAAAGCAAATTTTTTGTCCATTAAAATAACATCAAATTGATCAGAAATACAGTGTAGACATTGTTAATGTTGTAAATGACTATTGTAGCTGGAAACGGTTGATTTGTAATGGAATATCTACATAGGCGAACAGAGGCCCATTATCAGCAACCATCAGTCCTGTGTTCCAATGGCACGTTGTGTTTGCTAATCCAAGTTTATCATTTTAAAAGGCTAATTGATCATTAGAAAACCCTTTTGCAATTATGTTAGCACAGCTGAAAACTGTTGTGCTGATTAAAGAAGCAATAAAACTGGCCTTCTTTAGACTAGTTGAGTATCTGGAGCATCAGCAATTGTGGGTTCGATTACAGGCTCAAAATGGCCAGAAACAAAGAACTTTCTTCTGAAACTCGTCAGTCTATTCTTGTTCTGAGAAATTAAGGCTATTCCATGCGAGAAATTGCCAAGAAACTGAAGATCTCGTACAACGCTGTGTACTACTCCCTTCACAGAACAGCGCAATCTGGCTCTAACCAGAATAGAAAGAGGAGTGCACAACTGAGCAAGAGGACACATACATTAGAGTGTCTAGTTTGAGAAACAGATGCCTCACAAGTCCTCAACTGGCAGCTTCATTAAATAGTACCCGCAAAACACCAGTCTCAACGTCAACAGTGAAGAGGCGACTCCGGGATGCTGGCCTTCTAGGCAGAGTTGCAAAGAAAAAGCCATATCTCAGACTGGCCAATAAAAAGAAAAGATTAAGATGGGCAAAAGAACACAGACACTGGACAGAGGAAGATTGGAAAAAAGTGTTATGGACAGACGAATGTAAGTTTGAGGTGTTCGGATCACAAAGAAGAACATTTGTGAGACGCAGACCAAATGAAAAGATGCTGGAGGAGTGCTTGACGCCATCTGTCAAGCATGGTGGAGGCAATGTGATGGTCTGGGGGTGCTTTGGTGGTGGTAAAGTGGGAGATTTGTACAAGGTAAAAGGGATCTTGAAGAAGGAAGGCTATCACTCCATTTTGCAACGCCATGCCATACCCTGTGGACGGCGCTTGATTGGAGCCAACTTCCTCCTACAACAGGACAATGACCCAAAGCACAGCTCCAAACTATGCAAGAACTATTTAGGGAAGAAGCAGTCAGCTGGTATTCTGTCTATAATGGAGTGGCCAGCACAGTCACCGGATCTCAACCCTATTGAGCTGTTGTGGGAGCAGCTTGACCGTATGGTACGTGAAGAAGTGCCCATCAAGCCAATCCAACTTGTGGGAGGTGCTTCAGGAAGCATGGGGTGAAATCTTTTCAGATTACCTCAACAAATTGACAACTAGAATGCCAAAGGTCTGCAAGGCTGTAATTGCTGCAAATGGAGGATTCTTTGATGAAAGCAAAGTTTGAAGGACACAATTATTATTTCAATTAAAAATCATTATTTCTAACCTTGTCAATGACTATATTTCCTATTCATTTTGCTATATTTCCTATTCAAACTCATTTCATGTATGTTTTCATGGAAAACAAGGACATTTCTAAGTGACCCCAAACTTTTGAACGGTAGTGTAGGTATAGTGAGGAGGGGTCATAAATGACATCATTAAAAGGGTATTTTTTGGAATCTACAAAACTGAAGTGAATGCATTGTCTGGTGCTCAGTTCTACCAATCTCACTGAAGTCCAGAGTGATGCGACTCTGTACAATAGTTCTATTCTTGTATTATAGCAATAAACATATTTTTGACTTTCACTAATATTGTTTTTCAGGTTTCATCGGTTTTTCAGGACATCCTTACCCCTGTCAGAACATCTCTGCTGTCAGCGAGTTTAAAACCAGCAATAATGTATTCCTGTCAGAACATCTCTGACAGCGAGTTTAAAACCAGCAATAATGTATTCCTGTCAGAACATCTCTGACAGCGAGTTTAAAACCAGCAATAATGCATTCCTGTCAGAACATCTCTGACAGCGAGTTTAAAACCAGCAATAATGTATTCCTGTCAGAACATCTCTGATAGCGAGTTTAAAACCAGCAATAATGTATTCCTGTCAGTAAGGAAAACTCTTAGAACAGCAGGTAAAGACAAGGCCAAACACCAGCCCCCGAATTACCGGCCTGGATTTTTAAGCATCTGTAGGAAACTGAGGTACTGTCCCTTGACACCGCGGTTGGATTGGTGAGTAAAGTCTGGTTCCATCGTCAACTTAATCTGGCACGACTTGGACGCATGGTTGTCCGACAACTAACAAAAACATATTTTGAGATCCAAAAGGATGAAAACGTACTAGAATATGTGTGCCTCGCATATAACGAGTTCACAAACTCACTTAAAGATCTGGATTCAGTCTCCATTGCAGCTGCTCCCCTTACTTCCTTAGTGTCATGGCTTGGATAAATTAAGTGCTGTGATTGGCTGAACAAGATCACATGACCGTGCGGTAATAATTGTCTTACCGCACAGCTATGACATCATAGACCAACTTACTTGCCTGATCTATTAATATTACTACGCCTTAATAGTAACAATCATCTAAACAGTGTTTCTGTAGGTAAAAATGTCAACATACAACTAATCACTCAATAATCTGTGGTATTTATTTAGTCAGAGAACAGAACAAAGAAAACTCTGGGGCAAGCAGTAGCAGGAACACTATTCAAAAGCCATCTGAGAAATCACCACGCAAGTCTCAATCAGCATGTAATATACTGTATATGCAGCAGCGGCATCTGCTTATTAAACTAAATATCGCCTTATAAAACTGACTAGCGAGTATGCAATGTTTAAGCTCGACACAACAGATAAATCTCACCACTACCTTCCAATTTCAGAAACATATTTAAAACTAAATTAAAATCTCTCCTGCTCTCTGCTGACACAACCGTTGGGCTTTTAATCAAGGTCGGGTTCGGCATAGAATTCTATTGTGCTCGTCGCGGACGGGAAGGACTGCGGCACTGCGCAGACTGACACGGAAGTCGTTTAGTCCACATATCATCTAATGCTGGTTTACAATCAAGGAAAATGATGCCGGTTAACGTCCATCGCTGTGAAAACAGCCTCAGAAATTATTGGTCAGCTTTTCCTGAAGGCCGGAAAGCCTTGTCAGTTCTTACCTGAATTAGATAGGAGATATTTGGATCAACCACCAAAGGAAAAAAAAGGTTTCTGAAATGTAATAAATAGAATTCTGTATGGTGATTTGGATATCTGAAAATGTATATAATAATCTGTGATATACTAAGAGTATTTATTAAAAATGAAATAATAACAATAACAGGTTACAAGCATTTCTAAATTGAATTGCCCAAAAGTTTACACGAAATGTAATAAATAGAATCCTGTATAGTTGTACTTTACTGTACTGTCTTGACAAGTTGTACACATAAACAATTACAATACGAATATTACTACAGTTGTATTGTTACTATTAATAATATACTGTATTATATATATATATATATATATATATATATATATATATATATATATATATATACAGTGCCATGCAAAAGTATTCAGACCCCTGACCAATTTTCTCATATTACTGAATTACAAATGGTACATTGAAATTTCGTTCTGTTTGATATTTTATTTTAAAACACTGATTTTTGTTTTAAAACACTTCATTTTTGTTTTTTGATTTTTGGGACACTGATAAACTACAGTATTTTTGTGACTGTTGAAAATAGTTGAGTGACTATTCATTATTATTATTATTATTATTATTATTATTATTATTATTATTATTATTAGTCTCATTTTCACTCACAATATATCTGAGCATCTTGTTGGCCTTTTTTATAGCTTCCCCACATTGTCTAGATGAAGACATTTCTGAGTCAACATAAACTCCTAGGTCTTTTTCATAGTTCCCTTCTTCAATTTCAGTATCTCCCATATGATATTTATACTGCACATTTTTATTGCCTGCATGCAGTACTTTACACTTTTCTCTATTAAATGTCATTTGCCCAGTTCTGAATTCTGTCCTTTGCTGCTGCAACAGTGTGCTGCTGCAACAGTGTTTGCCACTCCTCCTATTTTTGTGTCGTCTGCAAATTTAACAAGTTTGCTTACTATACCAGAATCTAAATCATTAATGTATTATTAGGTTCCCCAGTACTGAAGGCACAAACACTAATTATTATCACTGATTACCAGTTTTATCCAGACAGAAACACAGATCTGACCCGTCTGTGCTGAACTATAGGCTATTCAAAGTCTCCCTATTCAGTGAAATGGAACGGTGACGTCAGACCTTTATCTTTTTTGGTTCAATTTCGGTAAAACCAGGACTCCCCCGAAAATATACCCCATTGCACATCTACACTCCCGGGACTATGTGTATGTCAAGTGTGGTTCCTTAATTGGCAGTATTTTTTGAGATACAGGGGTATACAAAAGCGTCTTAATTTTTCAATTTTTTTTTTTTAAAACAGCTGCTTTTATCCACGCTGTATCTCAAAAAGTATTTCACCAAATGCTACCCCGTTCACAGGGTTTTTACCCCCTTTGAGCTGGTTGTAAAATCGACTTTAAACAGAACCTTCGTTCAAACCTATATATATATATAATGAAGAATGTGTATACCGACGCAAAAAGAAAGTTTACAAGAGGTACAGGTGTTAGATTAACCGATTCCCATTCGCTACTTTTTCATTTTGTAAAATTCCAAATTTCCATGTAGATTTGGTAAAGGCTATCATAATTGATCAAAAAAGCAGTTAGAAGTTGGAAAGTGCACCACACCCACCCCCCTGTACAAAACTATATAAACCCAGCCAAATGTGTGCAGGAGACTCCAACACTCAAGGGTGCCGTGACTTTAAGAAGTGACTCTGCAGATCCAACACCAGAGAACTCCAGTTCAGAGAGAAAGGCTGTAACAGTAGGGTTTGGTGTACAAGTGCTGTGGAGTTTCAGAATGCTGAAAATAAGACACGTGCTCCTGGCATTGTGCACAGTCTGTGCGCTGCTCTCCGCAGGAACGTAACAGGAGATTAAAGTCACTTTGATGCAGAATTAAAACATGTTTTAATTATTCTTTTTTGTGATATGAGGGTGTTTTGGTTCTAACTAGTTTTTTGCAAATTAGATCTGACTAGATTTTTAAAAAGTCCTACGTAGGAGATAAAAAAAATCCTAATTATTCATTGGCACTAGGACGCTTCCATTGAAAACTTTTTATATAAAACATTAAAACATTCACGAGGCTGAAGTTGGCTTCTTATTTGCCAGCTTCTTATTCGCTCAGCTGCTTATTCGCAGGCTTAAAGCAAGATGGGCTGAATGGCCTCCTCTTGTTTGTAAACTTTCTTATGTTCTTATGTTCTGAGATACTAAGTCGGAATTCTGACTTACTAAGTCAGAATTCTGAGATACTATCTGAGGTGTTCATCAGTTTCCACGTGTGAAACTCGAAGAAAATAGACTGGACTGATTTCTGTTAGGAGCGGATAGCAGTCTGAGTGAGGGTAAGTGGTGCATTTTATGTAATATTCACATTATTTTAGTATAATAGTAATAGTAATAGTATTGTTTCGGGAACATAGTTGTTGTTGTAGTATTTTACAGTACTATAAGCTACATCTTAAAATTACTGTTATAAATAAATAAAACAACAAGGGCAGATGCTGTCAAGATGCTGAGCTAGACTTCCACGTGTGGGGCTCAATTGATTCTTATTTCTTTAATTGTGTGTGCTTTTACTTTGTTATTTTAACTTGCCTTTGATTTAACATTATTATTATTAACTGTATGTAATGTATGATCATTCTGATTATCATACCGTTATTATAATGACCATTTATTGTGTATATATATATATATATATATATATATATATATATATATATATATATATATATATATATATATATATTTAGCTCAAAGAGCCAGCTGCCCAACGTTTCGATATGTTGCACATATCTTTCTCAAGGGAGCCTGTGTTTGAATCAAAACATTGGAGGTATTTATAGGTTTTTGACCGCATGACAACTACTTGTTATTGTTTACATTCAAATCTATGATTTATTCTTACATGATGTAATGCTGTTCTATATATTGTGACATCATTTTTACTTCTATTTTTGAATCTGTATTAATTCTAATTAACATTACTTTATATAAATTTATATTTTTATTATACCATGCAATGCTGGCTCTGAGGATCAGTCTAGATTTGGCCTCCCCAGCGCATCAGCATGCACAACTTTTGAACGAACTTTGTTTATTTATTTAAATGTTATATATCTATTGAAGTTAATTAGTTCATTCTTTTCTGTTGAGTCCCTATATATATAAATATATATATATATATATATATATATATATATATATATATATATATATGCATCATTGTGGTTTTACTCTCAGAATTACGCTATAATTGTATTTGAATTGGCAACAGTTAATTTTAAGCATTGCTCATTAGGCATGTGTAGCAGGGCAGGAGCCCTGCACATGAAGAGCGGGTTTGTGTGTGTATGCATTGTAAATAGTGTTTTTGTGTAATTGTTGTAATTTAATTTATTGCAGTACCTGACGCTCCTGGGATTGCCTGCCTGCTGTGTGTGATTGCCAGCTGTGGATGATCAGCGGGTAGGTGTGTTCCAGAACGGCGTCAGGTATAAAGAGGTCCTGTTTGTTCACCTCGGGGCTGCTGCAAAGCCACGGACAACGGGCTGAAGATCGTCCACGATACCCGAGCACAGTGAGAGAAATAAGTTGCTGAAATCCTCCGATTGCCGTGATGGTGAACCGGGATCGGAGCCAAAAGAAGCTGCCAAAACCACCGACGGCCGGAGTCGGGGTTTGTGTTGATACATAAAGATTAGTTCAGGGATGGTAGATCTCTTTAAAAGTATAGCGAGGTGAGCAAGCGGGGCCTCCATGCATTAGGGAGTAGCGCACGCCGTTTTTACGGCACCTTTTATATATTTTTTGTATTGTGTTTTATTTTGTTTTTCGTACGCTGGCCGTACGCACTCAGTGAGCTACCATGGTTGGTAGTGTCACGTGAGCTGTGTGTGTGTGTGTGTGTGTGTGTGTGTGTGTGTGTGTGTAAATAAATCCTGCGCGCCTGCGGGGCGTGTCAACTGCAACCTCTGTCTGGATCTCCTGTCTGTCACTCAGCAGCGAATGCACGCACCCACAAAAAAGAACCCTGTTACAGCATGTATTAGTCATTTATTTATGCCTAGCCCTTAAAAAATCGTGGTAAACCACCCTATATGTCTTTGTTAAATTAGCGTATTATGATTATTCCCAATCTTGTCTTATTAACATGGTATTAATAGATAATACTATTATAAAACCTTTAGGGAATGCAGGAAGTCATAGTAAATACAGAAAGTGCCTAAAGAAAGTGTTAATTTATACATAAATGGCCGACTTTTTTGCAAGGTATTTATAAATAATTATTAACAAGCCAGTAAAACCCTATTTCGTGTCTTTACTACAGTATAGATGGGGTCATATTACCTCTTAACAAGGTACGATTGGGAATAAGTGTTATAAGCCTATTTAACAAAGTCATATATGGTGTTTTTTCTGCTAATGCTAGTTAGTCACACATGACTAATATATGCCTAATAATGAGTAATAATTGACGTGTTAATGCTCTAAATATCAAGTCTTGAATAACTATTACCTCAGGACATTGGGCAGGGTAAATATGATGCAAATCCTTTAGCCCCTCAACATTTAATCATCCATGTTGTCAGCCATTCTATTACTGATATTTTGTTATCAAAAAAGTACTTTTTTCAATAATAGAATTTGATATGAAAATTGCAATTGCTGATATCAAAAATAGTACCTTTTGTTTTGATATCAAAAGTTTGATTTGATATTGGATATCGAATTCCTAATCGCAACAATTGAGGGTTAAATGTTTAAATGGCTTGCCATTGGGCCCTTGAGTGTTTGTAAAGCTAGGCTGCCTAAAAGGACAGTGCAAGGCAGAGTATGAATAGCCTACATGAAGTATGTATGATGATTATGTAACGTTGTTAGATTGTTGTTGGATTCTTACTGTACATATTCTTTTGTGTAGGATGGATGACATTATCAGTCTTCTGAAGAAGAGTTCCAGAGGAGCAAATAGGCAAAATTCAAGAAGATAAGGTACATTTGCTTTAACTTAAAAAAAAAAAAAAAAAGCTGGTGTATGTGACTGGCTATTGCAATGCTTGTCAACCCTGCTCCTCCTCAAGTACCCCTGTATCTGCTGGTTTTGGTTTTAACCAAGTTGTCAGTTACTTACTTGATCACTTATCTGAACTATCTCCACCTGTTTCAGAGCTGAAAACAATTTAAAAGGTCTAAGCTAATTATTAGTTCAATTAAGTAATTGAGAGCTTGTTTGGAGCATAAATAATTAGCTTTATTTATGTGTTCATTTAGTTTTAACAATTTGTTTTGGTATACAGTAACTATTCACTAACTACTATTTGCAACACCCTAAGAACATTATCCACCCCTACCCCCTAATATGTTTCCATATTTAAAAAAAAAAATCAAATAAATCCAATTGTTTCTTTAAAAAAAACAACAAAAAAAAACATTGCCAACCCTGAGTGCTGGGGGCCTTAAATTTGACAAATTGTCCAATTCCTGAATCATACAAGTAACCTTTCAATTTAACATTAGAAATACTAAAGCAGTGGTACTTATGTTGCCTGAATTCTACAGAAGACCTACCTGGCTATCCGTACAGAAGCATTCATAGGGCTACTGACATTCTAAATATCATTTTTAGACCCTCAAAATAACTCTAAAATGTAACGCATTTCAAGTATGACTAAAAAATCTTGATCGTTGATCTTAAATATTTGGCCTGGTTTCATAAATGACCTGTATCTTCCACTACACAAAATATAAGCAAAGTCAAAATCTTGAGGTGGGCATCTCTGGTTGAGTTGACACGGGGTTACCCTATTGTAACTTCATTCTTTTTTTTGTTATCTTAGATTGACCCTGCTGTAATGCTACTGATGTCAGATGAACAGCTATCAAAATACTTACCCTTATATGGAAATCGTCTGGCAGTTTTGTCATACTGCAAAAGGAAAGACAGTACTGGAAACAGCCGACAGTCAAAGCTCTTTGAACGTTTAAAACTAAAATTAGGAAAGAATAAGAAACCAAGAACAGATAATACAGAAGACACTGACTGTAAACTCAGCAACAGGAGAAAGACAGTAAAGGAAAGTAGAACAATTGAAATTGGATGGATGCTGTATGAGGAATCCCAGAGTTCTTTTGTACAGGTTCGCACAAAGCGAGGTGGTGGAACACGGAAGTTGGAGGTGCCTAAAGAATGGAAGAAGGATGACCTGCTTAAAGAGGGAATAAGGTTGTTTTTCCCAAATGGAAACAGTTCTGTTGGAAATCTGGATGATTTTGAATTTAACATGACAAATTGTGAAAATGTAGCTTTGGATGACATTACCACTGTTGGCGCACTTTACACTCAAACCAAGCTGTCAACTCTGCGATTTTATTTAACAGCAAAAAGAGCAAAAAAAACACCTGGCTGGAAAGATGGTATGCAAGAAGTCTGTGAGGGAGTAAATCCTGTGTCACTGAAAACATCAGTCAGAAGTGAAACTAAGATTCCAGAGTTGACCCCTCTTATTGATGAAATATGCTCTCCTGATTGCCATACCACTTTACCTTGTGCTGAAATAGTTGAACGATCAACCATCAGAGGAGATTCTTGTCTTGAAGCAGGACAACTAATAACAATGCCATCTGCAACAACTACCATTAGTCCTGAAGAATCTACGAGCATTGGTGCTTGTGGAGGTGACCAGGACCCTAACAGGTCCAGTAACATCATTGTCAAGTAGCGATACTGAAAGTGGTCAGGCCTTAGACAACCATTATTTTGAAGACAGTACTATTTCATTTTTCATGGGAAATCATGGAGAAACTGATGACCCTCCATTGGATGATACTCTACCACTGTCAGATACTATCCAAGTAAATACCTGCAATTCTGAGCAAAAGAAGATTCTTTGTGTTCGTCATGGCCAACTGTTACAAGAACTCATTGCACATTTCTCTGAAGATGGCATTTTGGAAAATGAGATCAGTATCCAACTTGTACTTCCTGATGGAAACATTGAAAAGGCACAAGATGAAGGGGGTGTCGTGAGAGACTGCCTAAGTGAGTTTTGGAAAGATTTCTATGAGCAGTGTACACTTGGCACAGCATACAAGGTTCCTTTTCTTAGACAAGATTTTGGGAAAAAACAATGGGAAAGTGTAGGCCGCCTGTTGGTTTTTGGTTGGAAAAGAGAAAAGTACTTTCCTATAAAGCTAGCTCCAGTAATTGTAGAGCAAGCTGCATTTGGTGCTGTAACAAGCGACCTTATCGCAAATTTCCTGCAGTATGTCTCAGATTCCGAAAGGGAATTATTTCAGCAGGCATCCTGTAGTTTCGATTTGGTTGACAAAGAAGAACTGTTGGAAGCCTTAGATATGCAGAACTGTAGAAAGGTACCAACAGCAGGTCATTTTGCAATGATTTTACATGAAATAGCCCAAGAACCAGCTTTTGTGATTGACCAGTGGTCTGAAATTCTTGCCCCGGTGGCTTCTGACTTTAAAGATCTGCATAAAAAGTACGATGAAATGCAACTGTCTTCAAGAAAACTTGTGAAATCTCTAAAATTCCCAACAACTACTCTTACAAATCCAGCTGAGAGAGAAATCCAGAGTTACTTGTTGAGATACATGAGGGAGTCAGATTTGGAACACCAGAGTCGGTTTCTTCGATTTTGCACAGGATCTGACTTGTTTCTTGGTAAAAGCATCACAGTAGAATTTACTCACCTGCAAGGTTTACAAAGAAGACCAGTTTCCCATACTTGTGGTTGCTTCCTTGAGTTATCAGTTTGCTATGATAACTATCCTGACTTTCGGTCAGAAATTAATCGAGTTTTGGAGAGTAATGTTTGGGTTATGGATTTGGTGTAAGTTGTTGGAAATGGGTTCAAAAATCAAAATAACAGTAAAATCTAAGAGAATGGGGTTTATTTTCAAATGTGGTCCAGGGGGATAACAATTTTATGATTTTTTTTCTAATGGAAGGTACTAGAAAGCAGTAAATAACTTGCCTTTGGAATATCCTTAAAAACTTGATGTCAAGCCAAATTCTCACTTAGCATTTACAAATGTTATGGGTGCCTAACAATACGATGGTGTATTAGTTTCTTTTAGTTTTATTTTATTATTTTAGAACTCGTGACTTCAAATCTTTCAATAGTAGTTATTAAAGGGGAACTCAGGTATGTTGTTTTTGTTCCCATATGTTTATGTAAGGTATGTATTGTTTTTATTAAACTTGGTTGACATTCAGACCACTTTTTTACACTATTGAATTGCAGTCCACTGTTCTCGGTTTCACTTCAAATGTACCCGTCAGAATAATTTCAGAACCACATTTCCCATCATCCTCCTGCACATGTATGTATGGTGGGGGTGATGGGAAATGTGTTTCTGAAGTTCTTCTGAAGGGTACATTTGAAGTGAAACCGAGTGCAGTGGACTGCAATTTAATAGTGTAAAAAGTGGTCAGAATGTCAAAATAAATACAAATACATAAATTACTTAAACAGTTGTGGCAACATATGGGTTCCCCTTTAAACGGCAAATACAGGAGTATGTTATGCTGATGCAGTTTTTTTTTTATTGCTGTACATATATTTTCTGAAAATGACCTCACGAGTGTTAAATATCTGTCAAATATTTTGTACATTTATTGATATGCAGCCAATTTACAATAAAGCTTGTTCAAAGTTTGCAAGATTTGTTTCTATTTATTATCACACTGTTCAATGTTATTTTCTTACTTAGAAGCTAATATAGTAGGCTAACTATTTTTGAACTGCAACAAAACGAGCCATCGTGAATACAGTTATTCAATACTAAAGCATTAAGGTATGAGAGAGCGTTGGTTACCTTGGATAATTTCACTGCTTGGTGCGGCGAGTACCTGCAACCAACCAAGCGGACAGTATCCATGGTAACCCACGCTCTCAAGTATCTTAATGCTTCTTAAACTTTAAACAAATAAAAGAGAAATAGATAGTTTCTGAAGATTTATAAAGAAATTTGAAGAAGTACCTTCTAATTAAAAAGATATAACATATAACTTCAACCAAAATAAAATATATCCTTTTTTTATTTCACCAAATGCAACAACAGGCATTATCAAACAGTAAAGCGTGTACACTAAACCTTAAATGTTTTTGACAGATGTTATTTTTTTTTTTTGGTTTTTGCAAGATTCGCCCTAGCAGTCTAGGAAAGATTCTGGAACTGTGAGCAATCATCCTTTACACGATTTGTTTCAAGCTCAATGCTATATAGGAAGTTGATCAGCATCTACAGAAAGATTGCAGACTTCCATCAGATTACACTTCAAAACATTACACACATGATAGGCAATGTAATTCTGTGCACAGCAAGACACTATACAGCCTACATCCATCTACAGAGAAAGCCTTTGCCTATTTACAGTATTGGGAGTCCCAGGCAAGGATTGCCAAAAACTAGAAAAAAGAGCATCAAACTGCCAACCCCATATGGCACAAATAACTAAACTCCAGAATCACTATATGCTAGTTATGAGCTACCAGTTAAGCAGTTTATTATTACAATGAAAGAGCTGGTGTTTTAATCCACGATACTAGATAGGTGTATTTCAACAGTAACTTGGAGTAGTGAATGTCATTGACTTCATACCTGTTGTGAAGTTGTTTAGTTACTTCCACTTTCTTTAGGAAGTAAAGGAAATGGCATTCCTACCTGGTCCTGTTTTAAATATCTAACTGGCAATAAACCGATGCTGAGAAGTTTTGCCTGGTGAGCTTAGTACAAGTCATACTGTTAATTAAGTACATTCAAAATTGCTTCCCGTAGGTGCACATACATATTAACGGATTCATATACATCATTTGGAATGTGAAGATTGGTCTCAGCTAAGAGATCAAGGCATAGAGCAAACACATCCTTCTCACAAGGATACTCTTTAAATAAACATTCTTCTCTGCACATCTCCTGAAACTTAGTATCTACAGGATGCAGGTAGTCTCTTGTCCCATATAAATTGGGTGCTGCATACATGATCGCAGGGCGACCATGTGGGGATCTAGCATTATGTGCTGGACGGATGCGATGGTTGCTCCAAAAGTTGAGCAAACTTCATTCAGTTCAATCTGTAATATACAAAAGAGCTGTGAGGTACTGTATGTGAAAAAATATATGCATGTGGATTTATTTTAGATCCTGTTTTAAATGAAACAAACATTAAAATGTGTGGTTTTCTTTGTTCTTTTTTAATGCTTTTTTGTTTTCTGTGATTATTATTATTTATTGTCATTCTCATCATTAATAATAATTACATTAATTTAACCAATTCTATGGTTGGAAATCCTGCTCATGCAATAATTAACAGGTTGTTCTGAACTCATATGGCTGGTTTCACATACCCTGGTTAGCACAAATCTTGGGTTACTTTACCTCAAATAGCATTAGGTATGGTCGTCTAAGATTGGGGATAATCAACATCTGTGAAACCAACCGTATGAGTTCAGCGCGAGACAAGCTGTTAATTATTGCATGTGTAGGATTTACAACCATAGAAATTGTTAAATGTAATATTTTTGTTGATGATGAGAATGGCAATAAAACAATAATAGAAAACTCAACAGCATTAAATAATATACAAAGAAAACCACACGTGTATTATCTATTTTATCTTAAACTGGATCTAAGGTAAATCTACTGCATACATTTTCTCACTCAATAGTCTCCTGGGATTCAGCACCAATCACTTCTCCATATAATTGCATTTCAAATTGACTATGTAGCTGTATTACTTGCTAAAACAAAGTATTATGTACACATTGGATAGTTTATGTAGTACAGAACAATATAATTTGTCTTCTTATCCATATATCCTATTTGTTATTGTATATGTATTGTACACCAACAATCTAGGACTTGCAAAACATTGAAGTTGTGTCTATGTGCCGTATGCATACAGTACAGAGGTTTGATCAAACACTGTTGTCTCACCAGAATTGAATTGAGGAAACAGAACTGAATAAGGGGCTTATCCAGGTCGCTGTCTGCAAAATTGCCATCTCCTTTTAGGTGATCAAAAAGGTCAAGCCAAAACTCTATGCACTCCTTTCTGAGTGTGAGCCACCACTGTTCAATCCTTTGGTTACCAGCACTAGGACCAGATATAACACTTTGATCAGCTCCTTGTGAGTTTCCACCATGCAGTCGCAAAAAGTGTTGCATGTCGGCAACATGAATATTTTCTGTACCCATATCGATCCTGATTTTGTGGGGACATCCTTGACGTTCAGAAACGGCATTCATGTAATACACGGCAATAACTCGTGGATCGCTGTTGGTTGAGTATGCATGTAGCCATATCAACTGACGTGAAAATCCGTCAATGCATCCATTTATGGCTATTCCATATGGCTTAAGTTTGTCGTACCCGTCTATGTGCCAGACAAAATTGGGCCCACGGCTCAAGTAGGTCCGTCTGCGAAGCCGATTTCTTGCTCTCAAGTCTACTCCTTAAGCCTGACACTCTCTCTACTTACAATCATGCCATTCATCCAACACTTGTGGTACATCCACCTGTACCCATGCAGTTTGCCTGATGTTGAAAGCTGTTGTTGGATATAATTAGCAACTTCAAGCTCATACGTTTTGTTTTTTCTTCTGTATAGATTCATTCTTTGCAGCATTCTCTCCAAACTCCGATTACTAATGTTAATTGCATGGCATTCTTTCAAAAGTTGCAGTATTTCACGGATGCTGAAACCAGAGCTGAAATATTTCTTAATTTGGTCCCTTAAGTCCATATTTTCCAGCATCCAAAACTGCTTAATTTGCTAGAACATCCTTTGTATTGTTTTCTAAATGTTTAAAACACAATTATTTATTAAACAACAAAACTTACTGTATATACTTCTGCCTCTGTTTTACTAAGTCAGAATTGTGATATAGTATCTCAGAATTCTAATTTAGTATCTCAGAATTCTGACTTAGTATCTCAGAATTCTGACTTAGTATCTCAGAATTCCGACTCAGTAAGTCAGAATTCTGACTTAGTATCTCAGAATTCCGACTTAGTATCTCAGAATTCTGACTTAGTAAGTCAGAATTCTGACTTACTGAGGTTTTTTTTTTTCATTTTGTGGCGGGAATGGGCTTCCATACATTGGGGACGAAAAAACGGAAAAATGAAAACACAAGACCATGTTTGATTTTTTTTTAATTTTCAGAAAACGTTGTAAAAATTGAACTGATAAGCGTTACACGGACCGTGGGTGCTGTGTGTGTGTCTCTGTGTTTATTACACTGTGCAGTTTCTATCCTGGCCACTAGAGGTCTCTTTGAGAGCTCTATATAGATTTAATATATAAGGAGTGTATCAGAGCTCAAGGAAGACCTGTGCTTTTATCTGTGATGATGATGTCATTCATGGGGTTTCCATGCGGGTCAATTTACACGTGAAATGGCGATGCACGTGCACGTTTGGGAGAATTAGTCGTGTAAATCAGGTTTGTGGCTGAAAAAAACGGCCAAAGAGAAGGATAGGGTAAATCTCACTTACTCGTGTAAATGATGAAACACACTGGAAAATCCATGCCCAGTTTCGCATGGAAACCCGCATTTCACGTGTAAACATTAATGAGCGTGTTTATCCTTAACTATAAATATTGCAAGGGATCAGGTCAGTTGTTATTCTGGATTCCAAGACAGCAGAAAGTAGTGGCTGATGGGCGATTTTATGGTTAGCAGTAGTGTAGTTCACCTTAATGATAATGCGGGCGGTTATTTTTTTATTATTGTTTTTTGCTGTGTCTGGCCTGTCATGTTGTATATCTCTTGTGGGTTTACAGTTCTGTATAAAACCACTTACCATGAACTGTGTTATGCTCTTGTTATGGTATTAAAACAGCTGTTTGGGAATACACTTGCTGTTAAAACTACGCTAAAGTTAACAATGTCTAACTGAATTAATTCCCGTCCTTTTTTTGATCCCAGCTATGTCCAAAGACAACGCGTTGGTCTGTTTCATTATATACCTCAGAGTTCATTTTTAATTAATGAGTCGTAAGATAAATGAGTTGAAACAGTATTCACTTCTAATGACATTTGAAAAACAATTTGGGCAAGAGCAGTAAAAGACATTATTAAACAACCAGACACAAGGTATTTTGCTTTATTACAGCAGCTTAGATTCACTCAATCCAGTTCTTTGCGCATGGAAACCACATTTTCACAACATTTCACTAATAATCTTCACAAACAGCACGAGTACTTTACGCATAGCTAATTTACATATCATCCCTCGCCTTTCCCATTCATTTGCATGATGTCGGGTGAAAAGCCCGGTTTACTCGAGTAAAATAAACTGAGTGAACAGAAACCCAAAAAAGCATTTTACAAGAGACATTTTTCTCGTGAAAAAATGTCTCGAGTTAAAAAAAACAAACTTGCATGGAAACACCATGTATGTTGTTACAAAATAAAGTTAAAGACTTGAAACTGTATTTTAATTGGATTGTATTTGTGGATGCGTCACACCATTGTCATGTCAACAGATAGGCTATCTATCTACTGGCTCGGAGACGCTCCTCAGCCAATCAGAATCTTGTATTATGGAGTGGTAGCACTCAGTGGTCTTAAAAATATTTTCGATGTCTAAATCTAATTTTTCATATTAACCCTTTAATAGCAAATCTAAACAAACAACATAGAAGTAATCGGGAGGGGGTTGCCTTGGTAACATTTTAATTATTATTATTGGTATGGATGCCTTGAAGGAATCACAAAGCACACTCTGTGTTTTCATGTACTGGTTTAAAAAGACTTCAATTGTATCAAAGCAGAATAAGAACAATGACAAAACAGGAATCTGAATAGTTTTCTGAAAACACCCACTAACCCCAACCCATACACAAGCATTCAAATTTGGATATGCTTTAACATATATAAATGAGCAACTTTAACATCTAAGAATAAAATTGCATTGCATGATTATAAAAATAAAATTTTTCAATTATCTTGGCAAGAAAAAAATAGCATTTTTTTTTTTTAACCGATAGAAAACCAGTCTTGTAGATTTGAAGAGCTTTTGAATTCTCTTCAAAATCTACCAACTTTTATTTTCTATATTAAAATGATGCCTAATAGAAATGCCTATGATGATCTATTTTACAATGGTACATTTTATATCTGTGCTACATGTCTGCAATAATATTAATCACAATACTATGCTGTTCCTTTTCATTCTTAACAGGAGCCCATTGGTAATAAGTCCATATGGTTCTTTGTGGGTTATCCTGGGTATTAATTAGGTTGACATATTCTTCACTTATTTTATTTATGAACTGTTTTTTGTCTGCAGGATTAACTAGTGTTATTTTCTGTATTTATTTTATCATTTTTTATTGACATTGTATGTGGACTTTTACCAAATAAATTCAATTCAAAGCAGAGAGAGAGAGAAATAATAATAATACTACTAATAATAATAATACAAAATATCTTATCCCCATTTTCATTTCCCAGTATTTTCAGGATTAAAAAAAAAAAAAAAGGGGATCTCCAGGACCTGCATTGGCCACTAGAGGGCAGCCCTAGTTTAAAACAGCAGCTTGAAAGTTAGAAGTGGAAGCAGCAGCAGCGGGATGTTCTGCCCGACCCGACGGGCCCCGTTGCACAGTTTGCCCTCGCAGCAGTTCACTGATCCGGATAAACCAGGAATCTGCATCGATTGAGAAACACAAACATTTTTGGAAGCGCATCCCTTCGTCACTATCTTCGATCCCTGTGCTTCAACTGAAAGAAAAAGGAAAAACAAGATTAAACACAGAGCGCCTGCAAGGCGTGATATAGTAAGTAACATAGAAATGTGCAAAACAGACTTGCTGCTAGGACTAGACCAACTAAAAAACTGAAACTATGGAGAAGCTGCATTTTGACTCACCTACAACCTTCAGACAACGGTCTTCAACGCCAAGGCACTTCACAGTGTCTCTGCAGTCCTCTCCTACGCATCCATAACACTCCAGACCAGAAGGGGTACTGTCCGCATACGCTGGAATGGAAAATGGAAAGATACTCTGCTGTAGCGGTGCTGGAATGGTTAAAGATGATTCTGCTGTTAATTCCACAACGCCCCTTTTTCCATTTGCTAACTTAAGGCCACTTAATGGTTTTGTCAGAATGCCCCAATATCTCCCCAGTTTAAAATACCCAATTATGTTGCCTAGCTCCCCCCACAGCTCAGAAGAGCTGAAGGTTCAGTGGAAGAATTCCTCCTCCGATCTCCATGACCGAGCCAGCTTCCTCCTTTCCTCCCAGAGTGAATGTCAGTGAGTGATTATGATACACCCCTCCCCACCATGCATTGTAGTTTATATACTGTAATATGAATATATTACCTGGAACGGACCCAGTGTTGCACAAATCTGTGGTGCAACATTTTGTATTTATAGTTGTCCTTCCGATTCCAAAGTTGAGGGATATCGGCCCATTGCAGGCTTCAGGTTCTGAGCATGACTTCATGTTGATCGTTTTTTTAGTACCAGCTGAAAAACAAGGGGACACTTTTCACAGCCTGTCTTTCATGTTTCACTGTGAGTTTTCTATCTATCTATGTATCTCTGGAGCTTTTTTCTATCTATTTTCTATCTATGTATCTATCAGACCTGGGACAAAAGTAGTTTAAATTAGTAAAAAAAATTTACAGTTATTATTTTAAACTATTCAAATATTAGTTCCAAAAATAAATGTTTGAAAATATTTTAAATATTAAATTTTAGTAAAATCATAAAAATAAACTTAAAACTGCTGTTAAGGACAGCAACAGGTGTAATTTTGTTTTCTTTTTTTTTATAAAAGGCTAATAAGGAGGACAGGGCAGATTAACCTGCTTTTAATTTAGGAGACTAGTTAAACTTTAATTACTGTTTGTTACAGTGACATATTTGAAAAAAAAAAAAAAAGTTCTAGATCTGGTATCTATGGACCGTATTGGTGTCGCCTGCATTAATGAAACAATTACAAGACCATCTCTAAAAAAATAATAAAAAAATCAATGCTTATGCAAAAGTTGTTCAGGTTAAAAAAAACCCCATCATATCACCAATTCAACACTCAATAATACTGTGACTCGTTTAGACAACTTTTTCCCCGTCTTACCTGCGTTGACTGACACTGCTGCGACTGCACACCAGGGCTGTGAGGCCGGGCAGGTCATGGTGGTGTCTGTGCAGGTTACACTGTCTGTCGGCACGCACGAGTTGCAGATCAGAGTGGAAGCTAGAGGATTAGATTAGAAAATAGATGGTAACTTTACAAGTAAAGTTGTGGGGCTTGCTTTAGCTCTTTAAAAGTATTTTTGTGGTAGTGGAAGAAGTTTAAAAAGTTTTACATTTTAAAGAAAAGCAGTTACATACAGTCAAAGTTAAATTTAGTAAAATAATTGGTCTGATTACTTTGATAGACTACTCTATCAACCGTATTACTTTGGACTGTGGGGCAGTTAGATCACACATTTCATCAGACATGTACTGTTTGATTGGTAGAAGATATTTTTGAACTGATTTCAGATTTGAATAGCAGAGAAGTAGAGGAAGATTTCATACGCTCTAACTGTGTCTAACTTGTTGGGAAAGTGGTCAAAGTAGCCGATTTGTGTCAAAAGTCACATTTTGTTTACTAATTGTCTCATGCTTAGAATGTGCTATAATTTGAAATTTCTCAAAGTTCTATGACAGTTAATTCAACAGTGGGAAGTAGCCTATTGAAAGAAGTTGATGCGGTTACTAAAACAGCTGTACCTCTTGATTGGTAAAAGTTATCTGTTTCTGTTTTGATTTTATATTTGAATAGCTGAGAAGTAGCGGGAGATGTCATACCCTCTAAATTTTGTCTAGCTCGTTTGGAAAGTGGTCAAAATTTCAGTTGTTTATAAAAAGTTAGAGAAAATTTAGTTGGTGGAGTTACTAAAACAGCTGTACCTCTTCATTTGTGTCAAAACTTACATCAACAGAATGTTGGAAGTCTAGTTTTTAAACAATGGGGAGCTTTACAATGTTGAAAAAAGTCCCATTAAAGTAAATGAAGATGGACAAAAAAAGGACAAAGAGCTTAATAGTTAAAAAGGTATAAAAGATATCAAAAAGTTGTATACAAGCACATTATCCCAGACCGGTCTACACGTTTTAAAGTTTGAACGGCGTTTCTAGCTTAAACGGTGTAAGAGGAGTAGCGTGCCAAAGAAGAAGAATGTCGAAGACTTAAAGTAGGGACTCGTCAAAGTGATATATACAAAAAGGATTATGTAATAAAAAAAATATGAATAATTGATGCTAAGAAATAATTTATATATATATATATATATATATATATATATATATATATATATATATATATATATATAATGTGCTGAACTATCTCATTTTTTGTTGGTATTAACAGTTGTCCATTCGCTGCTGATCAAGCTATACATTACTTGATGCAACAGCAGGTGCAGAGAGAATGTTTTAATGTTTTATATAAAAAAAGTTTTCAACGGAAGCGTCCTAGTGCCAATGAAAAAAAAATAAATCTCCTAATTAGGACTTTTTATCTCCTACGTAGGACTTTTTAAAAATCTAGTCAGATCTAATTTGCAAAAAACTAGTTAGAAAACACCCTCACCCTCCAAAAACACCCTCATATCACAAAAAATAATTATTAAAACATGTTTTAATTCCTGTTACGTACCTGCGGAGAGCAGCGCACACACTGTGCACAATGCCAGGAGCACGTGTCTCATTTTCAGCATTCTGAAACTCCACAACACTTGTACACCAAAGCCTACTGTTACAGCCTGTCTCTCTGAACGGGAGTTCTCTGGTGTTGGTACTGCAGAGCCGCTTCTTAAAGTCACGGCACCCTTGAATGTTGGAGTCTCCTGCACCCATTGGCTGGGTTTATATAGTCTTGTACAGGGGGGTGGGTGTGGTGCACTTTCCAACTTCTAACTGCTTTTTTGACCAATTATGACAGCCTTTACCAAATCTACATGAAAATTTGGAATTTTACAAAATGAAAAAGTAGCGAATGGGAATCGGTCAATCAAACACCTGTACCTCTTCTTTCTACACAGCTGTAGAAAAGCTTTTGCCTGAAACATACGGAAATAAATATATACTGTAATCATTTTAAACTTTTTGTACATCAGTTTTAAGTATTTTATATATGTATACACTATAGTTCAACCTCCTATGAAAAAAACTATATATATATATAGAGAGAGAGAGAGAGCGAGAGAGAGATTATGTATAAATATGATGGCGTAACCGAGTGTTTTGTTTTGTATTTAAAAATACGATGTTTTGTTATTGTTTGGCAGCGTGGATGGAAGCCCCGTCCACATTAAAAGCCTTGTGCAGAAGATGACCATCTCCCAAGTTAATTCATTGTTTAATGTGTTGCTAATCGGGAGAAACGACACAAAAAAAGGCAGATGACTCAAAAATAGGAGGAGTGGCACTGTTGCAGCAGCAAAGGTAATTCAAAATGATCTAGACAGTATTCAGAACTGGGCAGACACATGGCAAATGACAAATGACATTTAATAGAGAAAAGTGTAAAGTACTGCATACAGGCAATAAAAATGTGCATTGTAAATAAAAAAAAATTGTTTTTGTTTTTTAAACAAATATGATTCCACTTTGAGAGGAAAATAACTAACTTTAGTTGTACCGATTTTTAAATATATATTTATACATTATTATTAGTAGTAGTATTTTAAATACTATTTGAAATAATTTCTAAATAGGAAACATTGACAGAGATGTTGAAAAAATGATGTTCCACCTGTGGTAGTATTTGAAATTCTATAGATGTTGGCTCCATTCCAAAAACTGTCTCATATATTTTCTTTGTTCTCATGCTGCAAGTTAAAAGTTTTCTATGTCAGGGAGGTGGGGCTTGAGGCAGCTGTGCTTGAGTTTCATTTTCCAATAAAACAAAACTTACTTTTAAGATCAGAGGAAATCATTTAAAACCAGTCACATAAGGTTAAGTTAAAATGTAACATGTCTTAACTAGAGTGTGGATTCTTACACTCATTAATCTGTTTAAGGTGTTTATAAAGACCTTGAAATGCTTTTAGTTAAATGTGCTCTTAATCCTAGGACTGAAGACAGTTACTATATATATATATATATATATATATATATATATATATATATATATATATATATATATATATATACATGTTCTTAGTTAAACTTGTAAGCGATCGCATAGCTTTAAATTATATTTATCAATAATCACAAACAGTAGCAGCAATACGAAATGATGTTGTGCAATCAAGTCTCAGTATAAGGGAGTGTGGCAAAGTGGAAGCAGGTGCAGGGGTGATGCAGTGCGGTAATGAAACACACAGAGATTTGTAATCCTGTTTGGAAAGGACTTTATTTCTTTTTTATCCAGGTCCCCTGACAATACACAACAATGTGTACTGCACAGGGTAGACACTAACGGGATTACAGTCCCAAATAATAAACACGATACTGAAATTGAAGGAGGAATCTATGAAAAAGACCTAGGAATTTATGTTGACTCAGAGTAGTGGTTAGGGCTCTGGACTATTGACCGGAGGGTCGTGGTTTCAATCCCCGGTGGGGACACTGCTGCTGTACCCTTGAGCAAGGTACTTTACCTAGATTGCTCCAGTAAAAACCCAACTGTATAAATGGGTAATTGTATGTAAAAATAATGTGATATCTTGTAACAATTGTAAGTCGCCCTGGATAAGGGCGTCAGCTAAGAAATATATATATAACAAGAAAGGTTACAAACGAGAGGCCATTCAGCCCATCTTGCTCGTTTGGTTCTTAGTAGCTTATTGATCCCAGAATCTCATCAAGCAGCTTCTTGAAGGGTGTCCGCTTCAACAACATTACTGGGGATTTGGTTCCAGACCCTCACAATTCTCTGTGTAAAAAAGTGTCTCCTATTTTCTGTTCTGAATGCCCCTTTATCTAATCTCCATTATTATTATTATTATTATTATTATTATTATTTGTTTATTTAGCAGACGCCTTTATCCAAGGCGACTTACAGAGACTAGGGTGTGTGAACTATGTAACTATGCAGTGGTTAGTGAATTTGTTTTTGTTTTTTAAACAAATATGATTCCACTTTGAGAGGAAAATAACTAACTTTAGTTGTACCGATTTTTTAATATATATTTATACATTATTATTATTAGTAGTATTTTAAATACTATTTGAAATAAGTTCTAAATAGGAAACATTGACAGAGATGTTGAAAAAATGATGTTCCACCTGTGGTAGTATTTGAAATTCTATAGATGTTGGCTCCATTCCAATAACTGTCTCATATATTTTCTTTGTTCTCATGCTGCAAGTTAAAAGTTTTCTATGTCAGGGAGGTGGGGCTTGAGGCAGCTGTGCTTGAGTTTCATTTTCCAATAAAACAAAACTTACTTTTAAGATCAGAGGAAATCATTTAAAACCAGTCACATAAGGTTAAGTTAAAATGTAACATGTCTTAACTAGTGTGGATTCTTACACTCATTAATATGTTTAAGGTGTTTATAAAGACCTTGAAATGCTTTTAGTTAAACGTGCTCTTAATCTAGGACTGAAGACAGTTACTATATATATATATATATATATATATATATATATATACACATGTTCTTAGCAAGCAGTACTATTTGAGGGAGAATGTCAGAACACCGATACAAGGAGAGAGAGAGAGAGGTTTTGTCTTATTGAAGTGATTGCACTGTTGCCGTCTAAACTTCAGCTGCAAACGATCCGCTAAGACAGCCGATTACGTCAGAATTCACTTTCAGTCGTTCGACGCTCCAAACTGCAAGTGTCCCGATTCCAAATTTCTATATGCTGTGCACTATAACACGGGTCTCACAGCCCCCTTTTCTCTGTGTCTACAAGGTGCACTCAACACACCACTCCATTTCCTCCAACACCGCTCGCATTCCTCCTCACCACTCTCCAACACCATTCCCATTCCTCCACACCACTCTCCAACACCAGTCCCATTCCTCCCCACCACTCTCCAACACCATTCCCATTCCTCCAACACCACTCTCCAACACCATTCCCATTCCTCCACACCACTCTCCAACACCACTCCCGTTCCTCCACACCACTCTCCAACACCATTCCCGTTCCTACACAACACTCTCCAACACCACTCTCCAACACCATTCCCGTTCCTCCACACCACTCTCCAACACCATTCCTGTTCCTCCACACCACTCTCCAACACCATTCCCATTCCTCCACACCACTCTCCAACACCATTCCTGTTCCTCCACACCACTCTCCAACACCATTCCCGTTCCTCCAACACCATTCCCATTCCTCCACACCACTCTCCAACACCATTCACGTTCCTCCACACCACTCTCAAACACCATTCCCATTCCGCCACACCACTCTCCAACACCACTCCCGTTCCTCCAACACCATTCCCGTTCCTCCACACCACTCTCCAACACCATTCCAAATATCCAAATATCAGACACACCTTAAAAATACCTGATAAATCTGCTACTGCAAGCGACATAAACTTAACAGTATGAATGAAACAGCTTTGTCAAAGATTTGCACCATTTTGTAGTTTTTTTTTATTTTTATTTTTTACATTAGAATTGCTATATTTTGGTAACAGTATCATATTGAAATAAAAAGACAGCCACTTCTTATCTTATGTGCATATTGCAGCTTACATTGGTGTTAGAGGGGATAGGTCTTTACAGGGCTGCACTGGAGTTTTCTTTTAAAATAAAACTGAAGTCATTCTAAAGTACTATTCGCACGGGAATAAAAAACAGGGGGTCATCAGAGTTGGTCAAAAGCAGAGGAGGTCATAGACGTGGACTAGAGAAGGGTATACAATTGTGCAACTGCATTATAATATGGTGTAAGAATATGCTATCAGGGCAATATATGCTACTGCTAACTTGTTTTTGCGTTATTTAAGTTAACGGCTTATTTTTCCACCTGAGATTGCCACCACAAACCTTCGACCAGATATTGTCTTGTGGTCTGGATCAGCACGCCTTGTTTACCTGGTGGAGTTAACAGTGCCATGGGAGGATGCTGTAGATGAGGCGTATGAGAGGAAGAAACTGCGGTATGCTCAACTAGCCACTGAAGCGGAACAGCGAGGATGGAGAGTCTGGGTTTACCCAGTGGAAGTGGGATGTCGAGGATTTGTGGCACACTCTACAACCCGGTTTCTCAGAGATGTCGGATTCAATGGCCAAGAGTTGCGTCGCACAGTGAAGAACTTATCTGAAGCAGCAGAGAGGAGCAGCAACTGGCTGTGGTTGAGACGGAAAGATTCTGGCTGGGGATCTCAAGCACAATAGAAAGAAAGAAAGGCTGATATACAGGTAAGTAAGCTGGGCTGAGTTGAGTGGGGACGGAGGGGGTGATGCTGGGACGCCAGAATCACCGTCGAGCCCTCTTGAGGTGTCGTGGGCTAGTCGACGAAACACCGAGGATGGAAGGTGCCCACTTGAAGACCCCAGAGATGTACCCTACTTAGCTCAATCCAGACGGTTGTCATGCTGATGCGCTGGGGAGACCGCACTATGGTTGATCCCGGAGCCAGCATCGCAGCCGCTGTGTGTGCTGATGCGCTAGGGAGGCAAAATAAGCTGATCCCTGGAGCCAGCATTACACTTCAGCCATCAACACCAGACAGAAGGATATCTACATCATCATATGGAAGGAAGCGCAAATGGATGGAGACACATATGGATCACATTAGTTTACTGTGAAGCTACGTCTTAGTTGGTGCTTATCTTGGCGAGAGCCAAGTTCAAATCAGCATGAAGTTTTAACATCTACTCTCATGTAATGGAAATCATGAAGATCTGGATACGTCCAGTGACTGCTGTGAATAGTGCAGCTGGCAACAAGGGAAAGACCTCGTGACAGCCTGGAGAGACAGCTGACTGGAGGAAAGAGACCCCATTGGGGCTGGCAGGGTTAGCTACCCTTGTCGGCAGTATCCAGCTCTGTGTTTACAGGATGCTGGAGACACCCGCCCAAGGCTTCAAAGAAATTAAACAGGAAAATACCCCTAGAGTCTGCGAGAGCGGGGCGGAAGATGACTCAACGTTGGACAACACGGTTAAGGACTTAGGAACGGAAACGGATATGAGTATAGAGAGTACTTCACAAAAGACTAGTTCAAGATCTGCAGTTAGCAAAGACATGGAACTCCAGGTTTGTGTCTGCGGCTGGAGCAAGGCGACAACAGTCAGGGGTTTGAAGATTCATCAAGGGAGAATGAAATGCTTGAGGGAGAAGGGACAAGGGCCTCGCATTGATCAGTACTTCTTACGAAGTCAGTCAAGTCAGTCGAATGAAATCCAGCGACAGGAAGCAAACCACAGTTCGCAGGATATCAGCACCCCTGTCATAGATGTGAGGAGGACTTGCATGGACACAGTTAGTGATGAACCTAATGATCCTTGTGAACCCGGCAGACAAACCAGCGTAAGAGAGAAAAGAACCTCAACGGGCACAAGCCTGGAGTTAAATGGCCAAGAGCTTGTGAGAAAACTGCATGGGACACAGTAAACACAGATCTCTGCTTTGCATTGGAAAGGTTAAGTGGAACAGTTGAAAAGAAATTGGATAAATTTGGGGACATCATCTACGATATGGAAGCGAGAGGTTTGGAGTTGAAAAAGGAAGGAAAAAGTACAAACTATTCCTGGAAAGTCTAGACGGCAGCAGGAGATTGAACGCTTAGTTAGAGAAAGGAGACAGCTGAGGAAGCAATGGAGAAGAGCAGAAGAAAGTCAGAAGGAGGGACTCAATCTCTTACAAGGGGTCATAAAACATAAGCTTGCAACATTGCGCAGAGCTGAGCGCCACGGAAACGCTACAAAAAGAAGGAGCGTGCGAGAACTAACTTTTATAAAGACCCATTCAAATTTGTAAAGAAGTTATTCACCAGTGAGAAGAATGGCACACTAAAAGCATCTAAGTTTGAGTTGGAGAGATATTTGGAGGAAACGCATACAGATTCAAAAAGGCAGGAGCCTATGTCAATTCCTTCAGACATCCCACCTATCAATCCACCAGAATACCAAATGGAGGACTGTGCACCTAAGTGGAAAGAAGTAGAGCAAGCTGTGAAAAAAGCAAGGGCTTCATCATCTCCAGGGCCTAATGGAGTTCCGTACAGAGTGTACAAGAGCGCTTCAGGAGTTCTACTGAATCCTGTGGAAACTGATGAAAGTAGCATGGGAAAAACAGGTTGTACCAAGAGCATGGCGCCGAGCAGGTGGAGTCTTTATACCTAAAGAAAAAGATTCTAGCAGCATCAGTCAGTTTCGCCCTATTTCCCTATTAAACGTAGAAGGCAAGATTTTCTTCAGCATTATTGCTCAGAGATTGTCAACTTACCTATTAAAGAACTGCTTCATTGACACTTCAATACAAAAAGCGGGCATTCCAGGTTTCCCAGGATGCTTAGAACACATCAATGTGATCTGGCAACAAATTCAATCAGCTAAAAAGGAGAGGAAGGAGCTCCATGTGACATTCCTGGATTTGGCTAATGCATATGGTTCAGTGCCACATGAACTTCTTTGGGCAGCATTTGATTTTTCAGTGTACCAATGACAATAACAAATCTAGTCAAAGCCTACTTTGGAGATTTGCAATTTAGTTTCTCAACTTCAGAATTCAGCACTACATGGCAATGCCTAGAAGTTGGAATAATGGCAGGATGCACCATTTCTCCACTGGCTTTTACCATGGCAATGGAAGTAATCATTAGGGCATCAAAATGGGTAGTGGGAGGAGAGCTTGGCTTCTGGAATGCGACTACCACCAATTCGAGCATACATGGATGACATGACAACCATGACTACAACAGTAGCCTGCACTAATCGGTTATTGGGCAAATTAACCAATAACATTGAATGGGCACGAATGCAATTCAAGCCCACTAAATCAAGGAGCATCTCTATAATTAAAGGTAAAGTAGTAGATAAAACGTTCTTCATTAATGGTGAGGCAATACCAACAGTGTCTGAGAAGCCAGTGAAGAGCCTTGGGAGATGGTACGACGGGGATCTAAAGGACACAGTTCGTGTGGGAGAAGTTAGACAACAAGCTGTGGAAGGGTTGAAGAGCATAGACAGCAGCGCTTTACCAGGCAAACTAAAACTCTGGTGCTTTCAGTTTGGCCTACTGCCACGGCTGCTGTGGCCACTGACTGTGTACGAGGTTTCTTTGACAACAGTAGAGAAGCTGGAAGCTTTAATCAGTTCACACATCAGGAAATGGTTGGGAGTTCCACGCTGCCTCAGCAGAGTGGGACTTTATGGTAAAGGAATACTGCAGCTACCTGTCTCCGCTCTAACCGAGGAGTTTAAGTGTGCCAAGGTCCGACTGGAAATGACATTAGTAGAGTCACGCGACAAATGCGTAAGGGAGGCAGCACCTGTGTTGAAAACTGGAAGAAAGTGGGTGGCAAAGAAAGCTGTGGAGGATGCAAAGGCTGCCCTTCGAATTGGTGATATCATGGGGCAAGTTCAGCATGGAAGAGGGGTCTTGGTCTCAGTTCAGCTCCTCCTACATGGCACAAGGCAGCCCCAGCGCAACGGAGGAAGCTTGTAGTCAACGAGGTGCAAAAGCAGGAGGAGAGGATGAGGTGTATAAAGGCCATTTCCCAGGGCAAGCAGGGAGAATGGATGAGATGGGAGAGTGTGGAACAACGCAAGATTGGCTGGCAAGACCTATGGTCAATGGAACAGAGCAGGATCAGTTTCCTTATAAGGTCAACATATGATGTTCTCCCATCACCACAGAACCTAAACCTCTGGGTAGGAGAGGATCCCTCATGTCCTTTGTGTTCATCACCTGCAACATTAAGGCACATTTTGACAGGATGTAAGGTGGCTCTTAGCCAAGGACGGTTTACTTGGCGCCATGACCAGGTGCTGCGATGTTTGGCCTTAGCATTGGAAGACAAGCGTAACATGACCAATAAGTTGCCACCTGTTCCATCAAAACATTACACACAAAAGACAACATTCCTCCGCCCAGGAGAGCAACCACCAAGAAAAGGTGTTAAAACCAATCCTCGCCCAGGACAACTGGAAGCTGCTAGAGACTGGAAAATGCTGGCGGATGTTGGTCAACGGCTTATTTTTCCACCTGAGATTGCCACCACAAACCTTCGACCAGATATTGTCTTGTGGTCTGGATCAGCACGCCTTGTTTACCTGGTGGAGTTAACAGTGCCATGGGAGGATGCTGTAGATGAGGCGTATGAGAGGAAGAAACTGCGGTATGCTCAACTAGCCACTGAAGCGGAACAGCGAGGATGGAGAGTCTGGGTTTACCCAGTGGAAGTGGGATGTCGAGGATTTGTGGCACACTCTACAACCCGGTTTCTCAGAGATGTCGGATTCAATGGCCAAGAGTTGCGTCGCACAGTGAAGAACTTATCTGAAGCAGCAGAGAGGAGCAGCAACTGGCTGTGGTTGAGACGGAAAGATTCTGGCTGGGGATCTCAAGCACAATAGAAAGAAAGAAAGGCTGATATACAGGTAAGTAAGCTGGGCTGAGTTGAGTGGGGGACGGAGGGGGTGATGCTGGGACGCCAGAATCACCGTCGAGCCCTCTTGAGGTGTCGTGGGCTAGTCGACGAAACACCGAGGATGGAAGGTGCCCACTTGAAGACCCCAGAGATGTACCCTACTTAGCTCAATCCAGACGGTTGTCATGCTGATGCGCTGGGGAGACCGCACTATGGTTGATCCCGGAGCCAGCATCGCAGCCGTTGTGTGTGCTGATGCGCTAGGGAGGCAAAATAAGCTGATCCCTGGAGCCAGCATTACACTTCAGCCATCAACACCAGACAGAAGGATATCTACATCATCATATGGAAGGAAGCGCAAATGGATGGAGACACATATGGATCACATTAGTTTACTGTGAAGCTACGTCTTAGTTGGTGCTTATCTTGGCGAGAGCCAAGTTCAAATCAGCATGAAGTTTTAACATCTACTCTCATGTAATGGAAATCAGAAACAGTTTGAGCAACAGCATATAACCACAAGCTACAGGACGCATGCTGGAGATAAATGTGTTGGAAGGACTCCAGAAGGCATACGTAATGAACAGCTATACCTCGTACATTGGGTAATGTGGCAGCACATGAGCAGAGTTGGTTTAAGGGTGCATCTCCCTGTGCTATGGGTGAATCTTCGCTGCATGAGGGGGAGGAGAAGGGGGGTGGACACAACCAATAGAGACAAGAGATAAGGGCACTGTCTCATCACCACTGGCTAGCTCAAAGGATATAGCATAATTTCATACAATAATATAAACTGTAAAAGCAGAAGTTTTCAGAGAAGGTTTTGACACCTCTCCGGAGCTCTGTATGCTTGTGTAATCGTGACTGATACACTGCTTGTTTGAATTTTGATCTTTTAATAAAGTAATCTCTGGTCTTTGGAAACCGGACCCGCGTCTCTGACTGCAGAATAATTTTCCTCCCTAGACTAGAGAAGTCGGTACATTTTTTATTAAATACAAAATTGGGTCCATAGTAGATAGTTTTGCACATGATCTGTGAACAATGAACCTGATGTAAAATTGTCTTTCCTTTTTACATAAAAGGCATGTCGTATGCAGACAGGCTAAAAGAATTGAATCTATTCAGTCTTGAACAAAGAAGACTACGCAAATATCTGATTCAAGCATTCAAAATTCTAAAAGGTATTGACAATGTCGACCCAGGGGACTTTTTCGACCTGAAAAAAGAAACAAGGACCAGGGGTCACAAATGGAGATTAGATAAAGGGACATTCAGAACAGAAAATAGGAGGCACTTTTTTACACAGAGGATTGTGAGGGTCTGGAACCAACTCCCTATTAATGTTGTTGAAGCTGACACCCTGGGATCCTTCAAGAAGCTGCTTGATGAGATTCTGGGATCAATAAGCTACAAACAACCAAACGAGCAAGATGGGCTGAATGGCCTCCTCTCATTTGTAAACTTTCTTATGTTCTTATGAGTGATTATTCATTTATCACCATATACTGTATATAAAAGAAAAAAAGATGTTTGCCTCAGTGAAAATCTATTCATAGCTCTGCCCCGGAGGTGTGTGCAGCGCTGAAAGCCGGGGTTTGGGACTGATGGCAGGTTAAAGTACTGTAGCAGGCTGAGCAGACAGTGTGAGAGAAGCGGAGAGGACAGAGTGGGGGAAGGGACTGGAGTTTGAATGGCAGAGAGAGGAAGGAAGTTTCACAGGAAACAAAACTTAACTCTGTGTGTGTGTCTGTGTGCATGTGTGTGCGTGTTTGTGAGTAATGTGAAGCACTAGGTGTGGTTTTGGATAGAACAGAGTAATAAAAGCAGGCTCACAAACAGTGTGAGTGGGACGGGGGAGGATAGAATGAATGAACAGATATTCCACACAGAATCCTTTATTAACCTCTTCATGCCTGATGGACGTGTGGAACAGGGAGGGAGCTTGAGAACAGCAGGATTCTTCTTATTTATTAGTAACTGTGACCCCATTAAAGGTACACTCCTCTCCAACAAGTATTGGGACAAATGAATACATGCAAAATGACTGACTGACTGACTGGGGAGGGGCATTTGTTACCCATTTTTCCTAAACTCAGACCTTTCTCTCCCTGAATATCTTGTCATCCCTGAATAGATAATCGTCCCGTCTTTTAACCCCTTCAGGTGGCCTGGTCTGGCCCTATGGAGGTACGTTGCACATCCAGCTCTTCTGGGTGCCCTGTGAAAGCTGCTGCAGTTTTTTTCCCCACTATTCAAAACAGCTTGCAATGAACATAAGAACATAAGAACATAAAAACATAAGAAAGTTTACAAACGAGAGGAGGCCATTCAGCCCATCTTGCTCGTTTGGTTGTTAGTAGCTTATTGATCCCAGAATCTCATCAAGCAGCTTCTTGAAGGACCCCAGTGGGGACACTGCTGCTGTACCCTTGAGCAATGTACTTTACCTAGATTGCTCCAGTAAAAACCCAACTGTATAAATGGGTAATTGTATGTAAAAATAATGTGATATCTTGTAACAATTGTAAGTCGCCCTGGATAAGGGCGTCAGCTAAGAAATATATATATAACAAGAAAGGTTACAAACGAGAGGCCATTCAGCCCATCTTGCTCGTTTGGTTCTTAGTAGCTTATTGATCCCAGAATCTCATCAAGCAGCTCCTTGAAGGGTGTCTGCTTCAACAACATTACCGGGGAGTTGGTTCCAGACCCTCACAATTCTCTGTGTAAAAAAAGTGCCTCCTATTTTCTGTTCTGAATGCCCCTTTATCTAATCTCCATTTTTGACCCCTGGTCCTTTTTTCTTTTTTCAGGTCAAAGACGTCCCCTGGGTTGACATTGTCTATACCTTTTAGGATTTTGAATGATTGAATCAGATCACCGCGTAGTCTTCTTTGTTCAAGACTGAATAGATTAAATTCTTTTAGCCTGTCTGCATACGACATGCCTTTTAAACCCGGGATAATTCTGGTTGCTCTTCCTTGCACTCTTTCTAAAGCAGCAATATCCTTTTTGTAACAAGGTGACCAGAACTGAACACAATATTCTAGGTGAGGTCTTACTAATGCATTGTAAAGTTTAACATTACTTCCCTTGATTTAAATTCAACACTTCTCACAATATATCCGAGCATCTTGTTGGCCTTTCTAATAGCTTCCCCACATTGTCTAGATGAAGACATTTCTGAGTCAACATAAACTCCTAGGTCTTTTTCATAGTTCCCTTCTTCAATTTCAGTATCTGCCATATGATATTTATAATGCACATTTGTATTGCCTGCATTAAATACTTTACACTTTTCTCTATTATATTTAATTTGCCATGTGTCTGCCCAGTTCTGAATGCTGTCTAGATCATTTTAAATGACCTTTGCTGCTGCAACAGTGTTTGCCACTCCTCCTATTTTTGTGTCGTCTGCAAATTTAACGAGTTTGCTTACTATACCAGAATCTAAATCATTAATGTAGATTGGGAATAGCAGAGGACCTAATACTGATCCCTGTGGTACACCACTGGTTACCTCGCTCCATTTTGAGGTTTCTCCTCTAATCAGTACTTTCTGTTTTCTACATGTTAACCACTCCCTAATCCATGTGCATGCATTTCCTTGAATCCCTACTGCGTTCAGTTTGAGAATTAATTTTTTATACAGGACTTTGTCAAAAGCTTTCTGGAAATCTAAATAAACCATGTTGTATGCTTTGCAATTATCCATTGTCGGTGTTGCATCCTCAAAAGATTTTCCTAAAACCATACTGACTGTCTCCCAGGATATTGTTTCCATATAGGTAATTTTCCATTTTGGATCTTATTATAATAGAAGTCAGGCTTATTGGTCTGTAGTTACCTGGTTCGGTTTTGTCTCCCTTTTTGTGGCTTGGTATTACGTTTGCAATTTTCCAGTCTGTCGGTACAACCCCTGTGTCAAGAGACTGTTGCATGATCTTGGTTAGCGGTTTGTAAATAACTTCTTTCATTTCTTTGAGAACTATTGGGAGGATCAGTTCCTTAAGACTTGATTTCCATTACATGAGAGAAGATGTTAAAACTTCATGCTGATTTGAACTTGGCTCTCGCCAAGATAAGCACCAACTAAGACGTAGCTTCACAGTAAACTAATGTGATCCATATGTGTCTCCATCCATTTGCGCTTCCTTCCATATGATGATGTAGATATCCTTCTGTCTGGTGTTGATGGCTGAAGTGTAATGCTGGCTCCAGGGATCAGCTTATTTTGCCTCCCTAAGCGCATCAGCACACACAGCGGCTGCGATGCAGGCTCCGGGATCAACCATAGTGCGGTCTCCCCAGCACATCAGCATGACAACCGTCTGGATTGAGCTAAGTAGGGTACATCTCTGGGGTCTTCAAGTGGGCACCTTCCATCCTCGGTGTTTCGTCGACTAGCCCACGACACCTCAAGAGGGCTCGACGGTGATTCTGGCGTCCCAGCATCACCCCCCTCCGTCCCCCACTCAACTCAGCCCAGGTTACTTACCTGTACATCAGCCTTTCTTTCTTTCTATTGTGCTTGAGATCCCCAGCCAGAATCTTTCTGTCTCAACCACAGCCAGTTGCTGCTCCTCTCTGCTGCTTCAGATAAGTTCTGAACTGAGACCAAGACCCCCTCTTCCATGCTGAACTTGCCCCATGATATCACCAATTCGAAGGGCAGCCTTTGCATCCTCCACAGCTTTCTTTGCCACCCACTTTCTTCCAGTTTTCAACACAGGTGCTGCCTCCCTTACGCATTTGTCGCGTGACTCTACTAATGTCATTTCAAGTCGGACCTTGGCGCACTTAAACTCCTCGGTTAGAGCGGAGACAGGTAGCTGCAGTATTCCTTTACCATAAAGTCCCACTCTGCTGAGGCAGCGTGGAACTCCCAACCATTTCCTGATGTGTGAACTGATTAAAGCTTCCATCTTCTCTACTGTTGTCAAAGAAACCTCGTACACAGTCAGTGGCCACAGCAACCTTGGCAGTAGGCCAAACTGAAAGCACCAGAGTTTTAGTTTGCCTGGTAAAGCGCTGCTGTCTATGCTCTTCAACCCTTCCACAGCTTGTTGTCTAACTTCTCCCACACGAACTGTGTCCTTTAGATCCCCGTCGTACCATCTCCCAAGACTCTTCACTGGCTTCTCAGACACTGTTGGTATTGCCTCACCATTAATGAAGAACGTTTTATCAACTACTTTACCTTTAATTATAGAGATGCTCCTTGATTTAGTGGGCTTGAATTGCATTCGTGCCCATTCAATGTTATTGGTTAATTTGCCCAATAACCGATTAGTGCAGGCTACTGTTGTAGTCATGGTTGTCATGTCATCCATGTATGCTCGAATTGGTGGTAGTCGTATTCCAGAAGCCAAGCGCTCTCCTCCCACTTCCCATTTTGATGCCCTAATGATTACTTCCATTGCCATGGTAAAAGCCAGTGGAGAAATGGTGCATCCTGCCATTATTCCAACTTCTAGGCATTGCCATGTAGTGCTGAGATGAATTAAAGAAGTAGAATGTTAATGCCGATTTAATTTTGTTTGATTTTATTTATAAGAATCTTTAAGGGTGCCAATAATTCTGACACCTATCTTTTTGAGAAAAAAATGTATTACTGTATTTAATGTATTAAATGTATTTCTCTCAGCAATTGTATTAGAAGAAAATAATATGGTTTTCCCATATATTTCAGCATAAAATATAGCTCATTACCTGTGGTGTTTATTTTATACAGCCTTTTTTGCTCATCTTTATCAAGGGTGTCAATAATTTTGGAGGTGACTGTGTATATATATATATATATATATATATATATATATATATATATATATATATATATATATATATATATATATATATATTACATGCTGAGTGAGACTTTCGTGGTGATTTCTCAGATGGCTTTATATATACAGTACCAGTCAAAAGTTTGAGTACACTTGCTGGAAACTAGGTTTTTTTCATAATTGACAATTCAGCACGTTTATATTTACATTGATGAGGCTGGCTTCAACCTAGCCAAAAGAAGGGGACGGGGACGGAACATTATTGGCCACCGTGCCATTGTGAATGTCCCTGGACAGCGTGGAGGGAATATCACCATGTGCGCAGCCATTAGCCAGCAAGGCGTCCTCCATCACCATGCCAACCTTGGCAAGGAGGCTGTGTGGTCCAGTGGTTAAAGAAAAGGGCTTGTAACCAGGAGGTCCCCGGTTCAAATCCCACCTCAGCCACTGACTTATTGTGTGACCCTGAGCAAGTCACTTAACCTCCTTGTGCTCCGTCTTTCGGGTGAGACGTAGTTGTAAGTGACTCTGCAGCTGATGCATAGTTCACACACCCTAGTCTCTGTAAGTCGCCTTGGATAAAGGCGTCTGCTAAATAAACAAATATACAACACCGCCCTTCTCATCACATTCCTGGACACATTACATGGCATCCTCATTCCAGCCGAGCAGAGGGGTGGATCAGATCAGCCCAGGTATGCTGTCATCTGGGACAACGTGAGTTTCCACCGGGCTGCTCTGGTCCGCAACTGGTTCATCGACCACCCACAATTTATTGTTCTATACCTCCCACCATATTCCCCATTCCTAAACCCAATTGAAGAGTTTTTTTCGGCATGGCGATGGAAGGTGTATGACCGTCATCCCCTCCCATGCATGCCTCTTCTCCAGGCAATGGAGGATGCATGTGGTGAAGTTGATGTGGGGCTTTCTGGCTGGATCCGTCACTCCAGAAGATTCTTTCCCACTGTTTAGCCAGGGAGAACATCGCTTGTGATGTAGATGAGGTGCTGTGGCCAGACCAAAATAGGAGGCGGGATGCAGCCTAATTTCTTTTGTCTTACATTTTGCATGTGTTTTGTCTTTTGTGTTTAGAGTTTTGAAAGAATGAGCCACTTTCATTTTTATTTTTGTACAGAAAACCCTTTATCTTACTGAATGTTTTTCCTGGTTTTCTCCTGTTGGGTATGGAAAGTGTTACATACAAAACACAAGTGTTCAAAAATACTGCATTTTGGAAATAAATGACAATGTTTTGTTACTGTATTGCATTTATGTGTGTTTATTTATATATATTTGAGTAGGTATACATTACTGTGACAATTTTTTACAACCGGCTACAGTGTAACACTGAAAATGCAAAAGGCATAAACCTACTGATGGGATATTCATAGTAGTGTTTTGTGTTGAGCACATCAGTGTGTTGTTGGTTGGTAGACAGATCTATTCATATGACGCGTGTGTGTGTCATTTTGATGCAAAAAAACATTTTGGAAAGAGATAAAACAGTTTTGAATGCAGTGTTTGCTTTTGCTAGAGATTTGTAGAGTTTTGCATTTTGTGTTTGTGGTTTTGTGTTTAGAGTTTTGGGAAAATGAGCCAAAGATTCAGCAAACGTGTGTAAACAATTGGGAAAAAATAATATTTAATTACTATGAACACACATTCACGCGCAGACACAAGGAATGGTTAATCAATAGTAGTATTTTATTAAGTACAAAAATAATAAACAGAAATCAGGTCATTCAGTTCAGTATTCCTGCCAGGATCCAAGGAGCCCTTTTTCCTGAGACACAGCAGTTTCATTAATTAGTCCAGTTATATCATTAATACACGTTCATTTATTATCATATTCAGGGAATATGTCCCACGATATTGTACTTGTTCTTAACTCTATTGTGTGTTTTAGTTGTTTTTTTGGTAATTCTAACTATTGTAAGTCGCCCTCAATAAGGGTGTCTGCCAATAAATAAATGATATAAAACTTGAAATGGGAACCAACCTTTTCCATGCATGAAGTCCATTCAATTAGTTCACATTCAAGTGAACAACAGATGCTTCCGGAGGGTGTGGTTTACAGACTGCCATTACCAACATGGTAACAGTATCCTGGGAGACAGTAAGCATGGTTTTAGGAAAGGGAGATCGTGTCTAACTAACCTGCTTGATTTTTTTGAGGATGCAACATCGACAATGGATAAATGCAAAGAATACTACATGGTTTATTTAGATTTCCAGAAAGCTTTTGACAAAGTCCTGCATAAGAGATTAATTCTCAAAGTGAACGCAGTAGGGATTCAACGAAATGCATGCACATGGATTAGGGAGTGGTTAACATGTAGAAAACAGAAAGTACTGATTAGAGAAGAAACCTCAGAATGGAGCGAGGTAACCAGTGGTGTACCACAGGGATCAGTATTAGGTCCCTGCTATTCCTAATCTACATTAATGATTTAGATTCTGGTATAGTAAGCAAACTTGTTAAATTTGCAGACGACATAAAAATAGGAGGAGTGGCAAACACTGTTGCTGCAGCAAAGGTCATTCAAAATGATCTAGACAGCATTCAGAACTGGGCAGACACATGGCAAATGACATTTAATTGAGAAAAGTGTATGGTACTGCACGCAGGCAATAAAAATGTGCATTATAAATATCATAAGGGAGATACTGAAATTGAAGAAGGAATCTATGAAAAAGACCTAGGAGTTTATGTTGACTCAGAAATGTCTTCATTTAGACAATGTGGGGAAGCTATAAAAAAAGGCCAACAAGATGCTCGGATATATTGTGAAAAGTGTTGAATTTAAATCAAGGGAAGTAATGTTAAAACTTTACAATGCATTAGTAAGACCTCACCTAGAATATTGTGTTCAGTTCTGGTCACCTCGTTACAAAAAGGTTATTGCTGCTCTAGAAAGAGTGCAAAGAAGAGCAACCAGAATTATCCTGGGTTTAAAAGGAATGTCATATGCAGACAGGCTAAAAGAATTGAATCTATTCAGATTTGAACAAAGAAGACTACGCGGTGATCTGATTCAAGCATTCAAAATCCTAAAAGGTATAGACAGTGTCGACCCAGGGGACTTTTTTGACCTGAAAAAAGTAAGTAGGACCATGGGTCACAAATGGAGATTAGATAAAGGGGCTTTACCAGCAATACTGAAATGTCTCTACTTTATTATGAGCATTATTATTGAAAAGTGTTTAAAATGGAAATATTTTGAAGCTTTCCCATGATTTGAAATTCAAATGCAAATTCCTATATTTCAGAATATACAAATACCAAGTCAAATGCAAACAGTTCAGCAGATTGCATTTAAATTATTATTATTTATTTATTAGCAGACACCCTTATCCAGGGCAACTTACAATTGTCACAATTATATCACATTATGTGTACATACAATTACCAATTTATCCAGTTGTTTATAATGAATTTAGGTAAAATACCTTGCTCAAGGGTACAACAGCAGTGTCCATCACCCGGGATTGAACCCACAACCCTCCGGTCAAGAGTCCAGGTATAATGAGGTATAAATACTGCTGTTTAGGAATAGAGCACTTTTTTTACTATACACACATTCCATTTACATACAAATGTTTCACACGTCTGTGGTTTTACAGATGAGGCTGAAGTTTCTTATTCGCTGGCTTTTAGTGCATCAATGTATATGTCTATGTTCAAGAAGTAGCCTTGAAGTTAACTGGTTAAATCACTTTGGGCCAACGATTTCTCTGCCGGTACCTGACAAGGGGCAACCCCTATGCAAGCCCCACTTGTATTTAGCCCGGCCCAATGTGGTTTAGTGGGGAAGAACAGCGGGTAAATATGCCACATATTCCAATTGCTCAGCATCTTATTCACTTTTTATGTATCTACGTTGATTAAGTAGCCTTGCATTTAAAAGGCTAAATCACGTTGGGCCGCTGATTTCTTTGCAGATACCCAGCGAGGGGCACCCCCACTGCAAACTACACCTGTATTTATCCCGGCCCAACGTGGTTTACTGGGGCAGAACAGTGGGCAAACATGCTACATATGCCAATCGCTCAGCTTCTTATTCGCTCTTTATGTATCTATGGTGAATAAGTAGCCTTGCATTTAACGGGTTAAATCACATTGGGCCGCTGATTTCTTTGCAGGTACCTGACAAGGGGCAACCCCTCTGCAAGCTACACCTGTATTTAGCCCGGCCCAACATGGTTTACTGGAGCAGAACAGTGGGCAAACATGCTACATATGCCAATCGCTCAGCTTCTTATTCGCTCTTTATGTATCTATGGTGAATAAGTAGTCTTGCATTTAACGGGTTAAATCACATTGGGCCGCCGATTTCTTTGCAGGTACCTGACAAGGGGCAACCCCTCTGCAAGCCCCACTTGTAGTTACCCTGGCCCAACGTGGTTTACTGGGGAAGAACAGCGGGTAAATATGCCGCATATGCCAATTGCACAGCTTCTTCGCTGGAAAAAGCCTTGCATTTAAAGGGTTAAATCACTTTGTGCCGTCGATTTCTGTACTTATTCAACGGAGATACATAAAGAGCGAATAGGAAGCTGAGCGATTGGCATATATGGCATGATTGCCTGCTGTTCCATCCCAGTAAACCACATTAGGCCAGCCTAAATACAGGTGTAGCTTACAGAGGGGGTGCCCCTCGCTGGGTACCTGCAGAGAAATCAGCGATCCAGCGTGATTTAACCCATTAAATGCAAAGCTACTTATTCAATGTAGATACATAAAGAGCAAATAAGAAACTGAGCAGTTGGCATATGTGGCATATTTACCCGCTGTTCTTCTCCAGTAAACCACGTTGGGCCAGGATAAATACAAGTGGGGCATGTAGGAGGGTTGCCCCTCGCCAGATACCTGCAGAGAAATCGGCGGCCCAGTGATTTAACCCTTTAAATGCAAGGTTACTTCTTCAACGTAGACAAATACATTTATGCACTTAAAAGCTTGCGAATAAGAAGCTGGCTTGAATAAGCCAACTTCAGC